>JARFJB010000793.1:5957500-6052500 GCA_036346205.1 Vesta saturnalis
CAGCGACAGCGACAGCGACAGCGACAGCGACAGTAACAGTAACAGTAACAGTAACCGCAACAGCAACAGCAACAGCAACAGCAACAGCAACAGCAACAGCAACAGCAACAGCAACAGCAACAGCAACAGCAACAGCAACAGCAACCGCAACAGCAACAGCAACAGCAACAGCAACAGCAACAGCAACAGCAACAGCAACCGCAACAGCAACAGTAGCAGTAACGGTAACAGTAACAGCAAGAATAATAATAATAATAATAATAATAATAATAACAGTATTCATTAATTAATGAGATTATTTCTAGAACACGTATTGTTGGATCATTTTTCTTTTGTAATTACTTTATTTTATTCGCAGTTGTGTAGTTTGTGAATTTAAATTTAGGTGCTAGATTGTTTCACATGGTCGAAGGAACGAAGGAAAAGGCAAGGTGTTTCAATCCTACGCCAAGGGGAGGGTCTGCTTGAGCTTACCGAGCATCTTCTGTCACATTGGTGGATTCCCGGCATACATACATACGTTAAGTATGTATGCATGGTGGGACTAAGAATGAGCACGGTAATTGATCGAATCAGAAAAAAATGGAGTTTTTGGGTTATGAACTTAATATCCCAGCATTCGCCTAAATAGCTACACTTCATGTGGGTATATGCAGTGATCATGCCACTATATGTGTATGAGGAAAAACTCGTGAAAAAGCCTCATACAAGGCAGACGATAAGGGAGACCGAACCCATTTACTTCCCGAATGTTACCACAAGTCCAACCAGCTCTGTCAACGGGCAATTCGTACATACGCATAGATGTTCCTGCTGGAGCTATTCTTAATGGAGCGTGACTAATGGTCCATACAGGGGCAAAACCGAATTTTTAAATGTTGTGATTTAAATTAACGCAATTGTGAATCAATAAGGTTGAGGCAGAGTCGAATTTAAATTACTAAGCATTTTGATATTTGTGTTTTATTTTCTGATTATTTGCAATTATAGCATTGAGCTATTTTTTAATCCAAAATGTGGTTGAGACGGCGCCTGTCTCACGTAATTTTTTTTTATTTGGTTGACTTTTAAAAAGCCTTTCGTGGTGAAAAGGGGTAGTTTTAATTTTCTCGTTAAAGTGTGCAGTTTTTTAGAGACGGTCATGTTTAAACAATTCCACGTTATGCTAATAATAAGAAACAATTTTATATTGCGCGTGTTACAGAATTAGTAACTATAACAGTTCTCGATAAGTGTTTATGGAAGTTTCTCTGATTTAGGGTCATGAGATCACAAGTAAGCATGTAACGTGAGTAAAAATCAATTAAATAATAGTCAGGGGGTGACAAAAAATCACAAAATGTGAATTTCTGCATTGTCATTACAATATCATTTAAGTATACGAAGTTTTGTTGCAACAAGTTTCTGTTTCGTGTCTTTCTTGCGTTGTCGCCATCTCGTTTCCGCCATCTTGTTTCCGTCTATTTTTTTGCTTTTTTGATTTTTCGCCATCTTATTGCCGTCATCTAATTTCCGTTATTTTCTTTCTATTATCTTGTTTTTGGCTAAATGTATCCTTGTGTCTTATAGGCTTTGTCGCTATCTTGTTTCAATCATCCTGTTTTTATGTGCTTTTTTGGTTTTAAACAATTTTATTTCAGTGTACCGCCATCTTACTTGCGTGTTCCTCCGTCTTTATACGCCTTTTGGCCTAAGGTCAAAAATTGTCTTCTTTGCGGCCTAGTTTTCTGCACACCCTTGCCTTTTTTGCCGTTGTGGCCATCTGGTTTCCGTTTCCCCTCCTAGTTACCGTGGGCCTTTTAGGCACACGGGTATCCAAGTTACTGCTATAAATAAGGGCAACGTCGTTTAATAAACAGTAACTTTCATTTATTAAGAAAATTGTTACTATAAAAAATGCAATGTCGCCCGTGTGTGACGTTTTGGCTTTCTACCATACTATTTCTGTGTGCTTTTTTAGCCTTCCAGCATTTTGTTTCCGTGTGATTTTCTTTATTCAACGTCTCAGTCCCGTGTCTAGTTTCTAAGGTCCTTTTGGTAGGATCTCGAAGCTATTTTCAGCATCTCTGGATAGGGCCCTATTGGCAAAATTGTTCATCCTTTTGGCCAAAATCAACAGCACAGGTTTCAACGTCTTTCTCTCTTGCTCCCTTTCAATAGGTAGTATTTCTCTCGCTTTTTGAGGTTGGAAGTAAATGTTGTCATACTGTTTATAACGCCATTTTGTAGTATAATTTAAAAGAAATCGCAGCGGTATGTTTAAAAGTTAAGTACAAGGGATCGCGCCATCAATCGGTTTATCTTTTGCGTTACTTCGATTACGCATTACGAAAAGTCAACGTTGTAAGCCTATCTTGCAAAATTACAAAGACAAAGACCTTTATAATTTAATAATTTACAACTTAATCTAAAAGTTAGCAAATACGACCCAGAAAGTAGAAGTAAATGTAATGCCCTCCACTATAATTAAAAGGTATTACCAAAATCTTGTGACACAATTAAACGTTATCCTACAGTCAAAAACCTCATCTGTGGTATAATTTATGCTAGTAGCGACATCTTGTGATCTAATTGGAAGATAGCATTCAGTTTAAAGCACCATCTTGCTGTATAGTTAGAAGTTAGATTCTAGTGTAAGCCATCTGAGGGTAGAAAATTTATTATTATTTTTAGAAATAGAAATTTTTTTGCTTTGCCGCTAAAGAAAAGTGAAAATAATTAGCTGTTTTTATCTCTTGTAAGAAAAATCTGTAAAAGGACGATTTTTTTCATTTCATACAATCATTTTCCTTTAATGTACAACATTTGTCATTTTCTTGTAAAAAAGATCCGCCAAACCACACAAATTTCAAACATTTTATTCTTTCTGCAACTAAAATGTTGTCATTTTCTTACAACAAAAAAGCAAGTGTAACCCATCAGTAATACACAATAAGTCCTTATTGAGACGAAAAACATCTTATTTCGATGGCTGTGTACCACAGATAGCACACAAGTCTTCAGTACGATGAAAAACGCATCATTGTATGTACCACCGGTAGTGCATGTAAGATCCATTTAGTGTGACGTAGCCGTTCGCTTAGCAACAGCAGAGCGATCCAAACAATTTGCCTAGAAACGCATGCAAAAACCTAACGCCCGATTTTGAGCTCTATTTCGAACTTGCATTAAGTAGTACGCAGTTTCAATCACAACCTTTACAGCTCGTGTGCTTCGTTTCTGATAAATCTTTATTTTGATAAAAAATGATGTGTTTTGCACCTGAATTTAAACATTACTGCGAAAAACATATGTGCAAGTTTTTCACTTTCCCGAAACATGTTAAAGAACGGAAGCGGTGGATCAAATTAATACGGTAAGTATTAGGTTAGGTTGTAACGTTTAGAATTACTTGCTATTTGCAATGTTTCAACCATTTTATGAAACTATTATATGGGTTGGTAACTAAGTAAATTCAAAATTGCTTTATTCAGTTAGGTACTGTCCGTTTTTGTCGATGACCTTTTGCCATCGTTCAGACAGTGTCACAATTCCACGTTCATAAAATTTCTGATCTTTGACATCAAAAAACTGAATTAAGTGTGATTTGACATCATTAGCATCATTAAAAATTTTATTATTTAAGGAGTTCTGCATGGAACGAAATAAATGGTAGTCTGAAGGCGCAAGGTCAGGACTATATGGCGGATGTGACAACACATCCCAACCCATATCCAATAATTTTTGTCGAGTGACCAAAGATGTGTGGGGCTTTGCATTATCATGGTGGAAAACAATACCGTTACGATTTACCACTTCTGGGCTCTTTGCTTGAATTGCATCGCTCAGTTTGGCGAGTTGTTGAACGTACACGTTTGAATTGATCGTTTGGTTGTTTAGCAAAAGCTCAAAGTGCAGAATTCCTTTATAATCCCACCAGACTGACAGCATAACTTTTTTTTGGTGAATCTCTGCTTTTGGATATCGCTGGTTCATCTTGCATCACCCACGATATCTTCCGATTAACGTTGTTATAAACTATCCACTTTTCGCGGCCAGTAATTAGTCTTTTCAGAAATGGATTAATTTCGTTGCGTTTCAGATGCGAATCGCAGACTCTAATGCGTTGCGCCAAATGAATTTCCTTAAGCTTCTGAGGGACCCACAAATCGAGTTTCTTGACATAGCCAAGCTTTTTTAATTTTTTTTCAATGCATGTATGCGATACATTGAGCTTCTCTGCAATACCACGTGTTGTACTATGATGCTCTGAATCGATAGTGGCCATGATATGGGTCTCAGCGACTTCAACTGCACGGCCAGATCGTTGAGCATTTTTCAATGAAAAATCGTCAGAACGAAATCTGGCAAACCAATTTTGACACTGCCTATCTTCCAAGGCTTCATTACCATATACGTCACATAACTTCTTGTGTGCTTGCGATGTGTTCTTGCCTTTTCAGAAACAATACAATAAAATATGTCTGAAGTGCACGTCTTGTTCTTCCATTTTTAATGGACTAAAAACAAAACTAAAGAACTAATCCATATAATTTTTTTACTAAATGGAAGGTAGAAGTCCAAACAATAAGAAAAAAATATAGGTTAGGACTTTGAATACGATAACGGAACAAAAGAAAGTGTAAAATCCATCTGTCAACAAAATCCGCAATCACTTAGTTGCCAACCTTATATTATCCTCATCAAGAAAGATCTGTAGGTAGATATATTTTTAATAAAACATGAAGTTAAATTTTTCAAAATGATAGTCACGCAAGATTGGTATTTAGCCTTATACAATTTATCCTTCATACTAGCATGAACTGACCATTTAACCACTGCGTAGACCATCTTTAAAATATGTCCAGATTGGCAGATTCCATGGCATTTTCGCATTTTTCAACTAATTTTGATTCATCTTTAAAATAGGAATTTAAAGATGAGACTTTTAATACATGCTTTTGTGTCATTTTTACAACGTTTAAACTTGGAAAAATATCTCAACCGTTACAAATGTTCAAACAATTTTACTTTACTTTACTTTCCAGGTTTCTAACAAAGCTTTGTATTCTTTAGGTGCACTACACATACAGATCAATGTCGCGTATGTTGAGGATAGTAACGGTTGCTAAACAAGTTGTTTGGATCGGTGACATTCATATCCCTACCTTTTACGTCATCACTAAATGCATTTATGCAATGAAAAACGTTTGATTTTGATGAGTGTGTACCACAGGTGCTACATAAAAGTCGTTACTCCGATAAAAACTTTTTAGTTTGATTGATATACGCATTTCAAGAATTTACTCTCAAAATAACCTTACCTTAAGCAATGGAGCTAGAATCTGTCAAAAGGGCCTTACTTATTTGGAGCAATTTTAAGAATCAGATCTTTGGGTGCTTGGAACAGTTTCAATAATCATCCCTCTAAAAACGATCTTACGAGATTTTATTTCGAGTGTTTGAATAAAAATCTGTCAAAGCTTCTTCGAAAGCTTCATCGAAACAAGCTTTTTGCATTGCAATAAGGGCTATTATGTACCACTGGTTGTTACAGATCACTCGTTAACAATTTTATCAACAAATATTAAATGCAACCATCACATTTTTAATTTGATGACATAACCGGGTAGAAGGGAACTACATCCATTTTTGTTCGGTTCTGACGGATTTTTATTTTCCGGATTTATGGAGTACATTCTTACCAATAAATAATCAAAACGGTGTGTTAAATTGTTTTTTGCTTTCATTCATTAAGAAGCCTATATATTTTTGGGTTATAGACGAAGGGATGAAATAAAATATAGTTTTTTTGTTTTTAAATTTTTATTTTTATCGTCATATCTTTGGTGCGCTTCCATTTTTAATTTTGGCAGATATTACGGGTAACAGCAATACTTGTAAGGAGGTTGTTTCTCCAAGATTATTACCTCCCTATATTTTTTAGGTTGTTTTTGAGGTAACAGTATTTAATTTAATTACTTTGGATTCTTCATTTATCTTACTTTACTCATTTGGGTATGTTTTAAGTACGTTGAGTGTTATTATCTTGATTAGAAATATTTTGATTGAAATGTGTTGAAAAAATATTTTAACCGAAAGGATTTGATTTAATTGAGAACGTTTAATTGGGATTCATATAAGTTTCATTTCTACACTAGGGCAATGTATGTGTGAGTTTTCGGCGCGTTCTATCCTCGTCCTTTGCTGGTATCTGTATGTCGCCCCAAAGAATTTAGTGATCTTCGTTCCAGACATTTGACAATTCTTGATCTTTCTGTTTTACCTTTGCGGATGTTATTCTTATGTTCCTGAGTTCTCACTTCGAGTAGTCTACCGCTCTCTACTATGTATGATCTGCCGCATTCGCATGATAGGTTGTATGCACAATTGTTGCAATTCTGGTATTAATCCTAAGATTTGGTTTTGACCAGTATTCCCCTGAGCGTTCTAGTAGATTTGAAAGCAGTGCGTATGTTATATTTGCTACCTATTCTTCGTATTATGCAGAACGTACCTGGTATATATGGTATTACAGCTGTGTATGTAGGTTCTTCTTTGTCGGTTACCTATGCCCTGTTTAGGTTAGGTGTTTGATCGGGGAGCCATTTTCTTTAGGTGTTTTAGAGATATTTTCTTTGTCTGTTTTCAGGTCATCTTATTTCCAGAATATTGTTTGAGCTCTATGGTACAAGCATCTTGCCACGCCTAACTTCACACTTTTGTGGTGATTGGAGTTGTACTGTAGGTACCTCCCCGTGTGGGTGGGTTTCATGTAAACACTTGTGAAAGTTTTGTCATTTCTGTGTATCACCACATTTAGAAATGGTAGTTTTTGTTTCGACTCTAATTCCATTGTGAATTTTATGAACGGTGCGCGGCTATTTAGATGATCTAGGAATTCATTTAGCTTCTGCTTGCAGTGTTGCCAAACTACAAAGGTATCGTCCGCGTATCTAAGCCATATACTTGGTTTTTTTGTGAATTCGGATATCGCTTGTTCTTCGAAGTATTCCATGTATATATTACTTACTATGGGTGATAGTGGGGAACCCATCTCCAGTTCAAACTTTTGTTGGTAGAATTTGTCTTCTACTTAGAAGTATGTTGTTCTAGTGCATATAGTCAGAAGATCTTTTATTGTATTTACCGAGAGTTGCGTGTATTCGTCTAACGTTTCATCCTCTTCCAGCCTGTCCCTTATGATAGTTAGTGCCTTGAGGTTGGGCACATTTGTAAATAGACTCACGATGTCGGAGCTTACGAGCATTTGTTCGTGGTTGAATTGGAAGTCTCTGATAGTTTCCACGAAATGCAACGTACTCTTGCTTAGTTTTTCCCGATAGGGGTGATGATACCTAGCGAATAGCGTGCTAATGGATGAGAAGAATTTCTCTAACTCACAATTGGTATCAGAGGATTTCCTTTCTTGTGGATCTTTGGTAGACGGTACAAAATAGAAGGTTTCTTGTAGTGTGGGGTGAGTTTGGTTCTTTGGTTGGATCTTACTGTTGTGTCTCCATATCTATTGCCACAGTCGCGTTTCCTTTGCTTGCCGGGAGAGTTTGATCGACAGGCCACTTTTAAGAAAAATCACCGTTCTCCTTTCCAGGTTAGAAAGCTTAGATATAGTTCCCCTACATAAATTTAGAACTAATCTAACCTTAGTTCTGTATTTTTCTGCTTTTTCAGGATCTAATTTCATAGCTGTTTCTTCAACTGCGGTTATTAAATCAACTTTCTTAATGCAGAATTCACCCACTTTACTTAATAGTAAATAAATGATAAATAATTTGTTCGTCAAAATAAGAGAAGTATTCATCGAACTCACCTCTCGCGTACCGCACCACATATGAACTAATTTTAAAGCCGTGGCATTATTTTACATATTTAAATATAACACGGTGACGCACTCATCAAAATAAGACGGTGTTTTATTGCAATAGGAACTCATTAAAATAAGGAATTTTTTCGTCGCAATGAGAACTTTTTGTTAGGTTACACTCGCTTTTTTATTGCATTAAAAAATGAAAAATTTATATATTGACAGATTTTGATTGCAGGAATACAAAAATATTTTAGAATTTGTGTGCTTGGCGGATTTTTGTTGCAGGAAAATAAAAAGAAATTG
Organism: Vesta saturnalis; assembly: GCA_036346205.1. Taxonomy (NCBI): domain Eukaryota; kingdom Metazoa; phylum Arthropoda; class Insecta; order Coleoptera; family Lampyridae; genus Vesta; species Vesta saturnalis. Next base: position 5,965,611 of record JARFJB010000793.1, read on the forward strand.
TTCATTGACGGAAATTTGTAGGCATAACAAAATATCGTGCTTTTACTCCCTCCAGTTTTTTGTGACGTCACAAGCCCGCGCACTTTTTGTGAAGTCACAAGGCCGCTCACGTGGCTGACCTCGATTTTGACCTTGAGAATTTCCGATGACGTAATTTGACCTTGGACCTGGTCTTAGAATTGGCGCCACCCTGCGGTACATTTTTAAAAGTACATGCAGGGCCCTGTAATCATTATGGAGGGAAATTTGAAGTAGTGTTTCTGTAATAGAGTTTGGTTATTGATAATAAAAAGATTTTTTGTTTTAATTATGAATCTCGTTTCTTTCTCTCTCTCTCTCTCTCTCTCTCTCTCTCTCTCTCTCTCTCTCTCTCGTTTCTCTCGTTTCTCTCGTTTCTCTCGCTTCTCTCGCTGCTCTCCCGTCTCTCTCTCGGCTCTTTCTCAAACAAACAAATCAATCACAAACAAATCACGCTCGATCAAATCAAACAATCAGATCAATCTCGATCAATCAGCCAAATCAATTTCAATCAATCAAATCACAAGGAACAGATTTCGAAAACGAGTTTACAGTTCAAAATACTGATTTGGTTTAACCTAAGCATGCTAAAACTAACCAACCACAATTCAAAAACACCAAATTGATTTAACTTACATCTTGCAAAGCCAGCTCTCTATTCAAAAATAACAGCCTGATTTCACTTACAGCGTGCAAAAAACCATTCTTCAAAAGCGACATTGCTGTCAATATACTAACATCAAATTAGCGTCTAATAGTATTGCCACGTTTTGCATACAATGATAAAAACATGTTTTACATTTAAATTAGTAAAATGCCCATACAATAACAAATATAACCAAACTCGAGGTCAGGCCACTATATTATTTTACATGTCTGTCTTAACGGAAATACCTCTCGCATAAAGGTCTCTAGATTTATAAACAAGACTGAACGTCCTAAGTCGTTATCGAAAATGCTCAACCACCTAAATACTTATACAATACAATAACAAATATAAGTAAGCTTGAAATTAGACCCAAATAGCAAAAATCTAATTATCTCGCTCGCACTTATTTGTAATTTCCCAGCCACCTGTCCTTTCGCATTAACTGTAGCATCGTTAGTGCGACCTTGCTTATATGAATTTTTATTTACACATACTTTAAAATGATTTCACCTTGAGAGTGTAAAGTTAACATTTCAACAGTATACATACAAAAATTACGTTAAAAATAAAGTGGGAAATTAAATATTATCTATCTGTTACAGAAACACTTCTTCAAATTTCCTTCCATAACGATTACAAGGCCCTGCATGTGGTTTTAAAAATATACCGCTAGTTGGGGCCACATCTATTACAGAAAACTTTCGTTAGTCCTAGAAATATACCACTAGATGGCACCACAAACAAATTCAGATTTCGCGCAAAGGGGGCCACGACAAGGGGCTAAAACCCAAAAGATAGTTCCTATACTTATCTTACAAGTTAGCATTAGGGCCCCTTATTAGAATACTATTTCCATCCAAAGGGGCCACGACAAGGGGGCGCGGACTCTAACACAAGTTCTTATACCTGTCTTACAAGTTTAGGACCCCCTTATTAGAATACAAATTCGAATTTCACGCGTAGTAGATTAGGTTCTGAACTTGGCTACCCCATGGCCTACTTCAAGGTCAAGCCTAAGGTCAAATTGCGTCATCGGAAATTCCCAAGATCAAACCCGAGGTCTGCCACGTGGGCGGCCTAGTGATGTCACAAAAGTAGGCGCGGGATTGTGACGTAACAGTAAAGTGTAAGGGGTAGTGCCCCCCTTCTACTAGTGGCGTTTCAAACCAAACGCTAGCTTTTAATTGTACCACGAGATGTCGGTATTAGTATAAATTAAACTACAAGATGGTATTGCAAACTCTACGATATGGTGCAATTAGCTTGCAAATTATAGTAGAGGGCGCCACATTTACTTCTAATGTCAAAAGAGAACGAATTGTTTGTTACGTTAAGAGAGAGCACGAGAAACATTCTTAGGTGCTACTTTCTGTTTTTTGCTAACCTTTAAGAAGTCGCTATGTCTTATACTTAATCTTAAAAGATACGGCTTTAATTTGTTTTAAATTATATTATAGTATGGCGTTACAAACTGTACGTTTACCTTTAATATGTCACTACATTTACTACTAACCTCAATAATCGAGTCATAACAGCATAACCTAATAAAAGGACCGTATTTGAAGATTCGGAAACCAATTTCAAGATGCAGACACAAAAATTCAGTACCAATTATGCCAATAGAGCCTAATTCCACGATTCTAAATCTCACCAAAGACCTTAGATGCAGAAACAAGGTGCGGTTCATGATGAATTCAAACACAGGGCCAAAAAGGCGCCCAGAAACAAGATGACGAAAAAACAAGAAGGCACACACAAATGACGGTTTTTACAGTAGCAACTTTTCTAATCAGTGAAAGCCACGGGTACTTGCAGCCACGTTGCCTTTTTACAGTAGTAACTTGAATACCCCATCTGCCGAAGGAACCTTAAGCCAAAAACGCACGCGTGTGTCAGAAATGGAAGGTAGGGATGAAGAAGAAAGGGATAAAAAAGACTGCAATAGAAGAAAATTTTAAACCTTAACCAAAAAGGTACACGAAGGCGGCGCAATACGTAAGCAATATGGCGCGATACGAAAACAAGGTGGTTGAAAACCAACAAGGCGCACGGACGCAAGTTGGCGAAAAACCAAAAAAGCACACGGACATATGGTGGCAAAAATAAAATAGCAGTAAAAACAAAAACCAAGATAAAACAAACAAGTAGGCGGCCAAAAAGGCACACGAAACCAAAACGAAGGAAACAAGAGGGCAACAAAATCAATAAGACACACAGCGGCAGGATCAAGATGACGTCAACGCTAAAAATACACACGAAAACAAGATGGCAAAAGCAAGATGGAGGAAACTAACGGCTTCGTATGATTTTATCGATTCGCGTTGGCGAGAAATAAAAATTTAGATCTAGAAGAGTAGAAAGGCTCTAATTTATTTACTATGTTTGCATTTAAATATTCTATCTAAAATAAAAATATGCAAATCCAGGGCGCAAGATGCGATTTTATTAATTCGGGTGCGCGTGAAATAAGAATTTAGATATATCTAGAAAAGTAGAAAAAACACTAGTGTTTTGGTACTTTGTGTGCATTTACATATTTTATCTTATCTAAAATAAAAATATGCAAATCCCGGGCGGAAAATGCCCCACATTTGACTTTGTCGATTCGCGTCCGCCAGAAATAAAAATGTACGTCTATAGTAAAGACACTTATTCTAATTTTTTGGTATTTTGTGTGTATTTAAATATTCTATTATTATCTTCGGATCGAAAATGCCCCACCTATATACCTATGATTTTATAGATCCGCGCTCCAATAAATAACATTTGTGGCACGTTTAAGTTTTTTTTTTTAAGAAATGGTAACTTATGCCTCTTAGCAATGTCTTCTGCAATTTTATGACGATTTAGTATTACATAATGTTTTCATTCGAATTTGAATGTTATTCAAGAGTTATTTAGGCCACTGTAAAAAATTGAAGCTGGAGGAAAACGAATCCGAATCCTAAACTACATCTATGACAATATGACAAAGTAACTTACCTGGATTACCTTTAGCTTCAGGTACTGTCGTATTTACTATAACTGGAGTTTCAATTACCTGTCCAATAACGTAACTAACACTTATTAAAAACACAAATATGATATTCATATTTGAATTTTAAACATAGACAATGTTATAAACTATTACTTAACAGACATACTTTGAATGTAAATGAAGCAAAATGTTTAAATTAAATCTATTTAGGAAGCCACAAGAGATAATTTATCTATTTGATAACCAAAACAAGTACTATTAACGTTTTCAACAAAAATTATACCGCTAATGATTACCGATTTTGTGCTAAATGAATCCGAGGACCGAGCGTCTATCAAAATTACCATTTCCTGTGATAAAATAAAATGTATTATGAGTCAGGAAAATAAGGGACTTTACGGTAAGAAAAATGCGATTACATCTATCAACATTAAAATGCAAGTGTAACATAAAAAGACTTAACATATTTCGCAAAATAATTTAGAGCGTGAAATTATTTAAATATGTTATGATAGATTGGAAACGATCATGATTAGTAATAGCTTAAATGCTGACTGTGATGCCATCGGAAAAAACTGTATTATATTAATTAATTCTGCAGGAATTCTATTAGTTGTTAATTATTAAATGTTATCTTTTGCCTATTATTTTTACTACAACTATAATGAAAAAGATATTTGTTATAAACTGTTATCTAGTATAATCGAAAATTGAAAAGTAATGCGGGGTGTAACAAGGCTCTATTTTGTGACCACTATTGTTTTCTCTTATTCGATTGATATAGTAAATAAATAAAGCATTGTAACTGATGATACGCAGATTTATTATACATTTCCAATAAGCGATATAGAAAAACCCAACTACCGAATTAATGAAGATCTTAATCAATTCGTAGACAATTATCCTTTAAACTACTACTTCAGCTTAGAAAGAATCCATTGAAATTTACTTTATTTGGTTAGTATCAAAACTTTACTATCTCGAAATAGTAAAATATTGCTCTCGTTCTCTGGCAGTAGTGTTTATGATCCTCGTTTATCAAAACGGCATGTGGGCAAAGTGCAAGTTATTCAAAATGTTTGCGGGCGATTTATAGTTTTTTATAAGTAGATTTCATTCAGTTTCAGATAAACTAAATAACATCTTATAGCTTAATATGAAACAGTGACGATTTCTCCACTGCATATTTGTATGAGAAAATAATATTAATAATAAGATCACGTTTTGTTTAGAACTGATGTTCACAACATTAATATCCGGCGAAAAGGTCTTATTAGTATAGCCTCACATAATATGCAGAGTTGAAAAGATCATTTCGATATAACATTAGCTACGTGTACAACTTTTGCCACTGGATGCGAAAAAATTGCACTTGTGAAAATTTAAATTTGGTGTAAAGCATTTGCTAATGAAATCATAGAAACTGTAAATCGCTCGTTTTGTTTTCTTCTGTATCGTCTCTTTCTTCTCTCTATATATCTTCTTGTTTATTAATTTATGTTAATATTTTAGTTTAATATTATCTACGGAGTACAGTAGAACCTTGATTATCCGAACCTCTACCATTCGAACACTCTATGATCCGAACTCGTTAAGTCAGAAGTGCCAAAAGTTCAAGTTCAAGTTCAAGTTCAACAAAGTTTATTAAAAATTTTAGAAATTAACAATTCATTTTTATAATACATATCACACTTAAAACTAAATATAATAATAAATGTGTCTCATGTTGTATTAGTGGTGCGCTGCTCAGGAATCTTCTTCCTCTTCAGCGCGTGGATTGCGAAGTTGTTGGGTTGCAGGTCGTGTGGATTGCCTGTTGACAGTGCTATGCTTTGCATTGTTGGTCGTTCGTAAGAAAAAGATGAGTTGTGGAGATGTGGTGATGTTGGAGTATGTTATGTGGACTGTCCTGTTGTCACTCGGTTGTGGCTGGTTGCTGGTTGCCGATGCCCTGCGTATCTGAAATAAATAGAAACATGTGTTAGTTGTGCGAAACATTGTCTGTTTTAACAGAAAAGAATAAATTAAATTTTTGATACTGTATACTTATCTGGGGCACCAGACTTCGCTCCGGACCATTGTATGATTACCCGAAAAGGGCAACCAGCTCTGAACCGTGAGAGAGGATCACTCCCCACAGGTCCATCGCAGTTTGTGCCTGAACGAGCGCCGCTGCCACCTTACGGATGACATGTAGGGCCTTCCCCATATCGAGACCTCCGAGGAGGACCAATATGCGTCGAACCCTAAGGCGGGTTGGGCAGGCGGGGTAACGACAGCGGCGGGAGCCGTTCTCGGTACTTACGCCTTCTCAACCTTGCCTGCTGTCGCTCGGGCGTATCTGACGCCGGTCCGGGTTGAAGAAGGCGCCACCGTCGGCGGTGTCCTCTTCGGTCTCTGATGTACTTCCGTATTCTTCCGTTGCGGAGGTCGAGAGAACTTCGGGCATCCCCTGTAGCTGGCGGGGTGGTCCCCACCGCAGTTAACACACTTTGCCAGGTCTGTACGGGGTTTTGTGTATTCACTGCAGTGGTGATCGCCGGCACACTTGACACAGCGTGCTGCCGCCCTGCAGCAACGCTGTGCGTGACGGAAACCTTGACACCGATGAAACTGCCCGATGCCGGATTTCCGTCGCAAATACTCGACGGTGACTCGGAGGCGGGCGACGTGCTGCACCTCCCGGATCATCTTCCTGTCGTCCTCGGACGGCAACTCCACCATCACGAGGGGGATCGGGCGTCCCCGCTGCTTCATCCTAAAAGCAGAGAGAGCATTAACACCTTGCGTTTTTAGCTTTAAGCTAACGTCGACCTCGGATAGCTCTACTGGCACGCCGCGTATCACCACCTTAGCAAATCGCTCGCTCTTTGCCTTGTAGGTGTGATACGGAGTACCACCATATACCTAATCAGCCTGTCTCGGCCTTGGAGTGAGGCAGGCTGAATCCGGATTCCCTCGCTGAAGGCCTTGGCCCTCGTGAAGGCGATCCGCTGTCGGTCCATTTCTCGGGAGAACACGATCCAGTTCTCCTTCTAACGAAGGATTACCGGAGGCACCTTTTCCCTGGCGTCTTCTCTTGCTGCCTGAACCATCGCTGCAGGGCTGTCCGTGTAGGGCTCGAGAGCCTCGAACCCGTTGTCGGTAGGCGGCGGCGTAGGCTGGCGAATCTTCGTCTATATACATATATATATATATATATATATATATATATATATATAATATATATATATATATACATATATATATATATATATATATATATACCATTATATATAGCTATTAAAAACAGAAAGAGCATGCCGGAAGGTTATAAAATATTTACATCATTCTACCAACACCAAAAAGATAAAAAAGAATTGCTAACTAAGCGACACACAATGAATGTACAACACAGAGCTACAAAACAACCCCTAAATATCTTCTTTGTGGAGCTGGAGATTGAAAAAAACAACAAAGAGATTTACAACATCAAAGCATTACACCTCATTTACATAATTCAAAAACTAATTGGGACACATACGGAGAAATTATGCAAAGTCAAGTAAATCCATCAGTCAGACTAAAGGATCAAACAGACATAGAAAAAGAATTAGATAACTACAACAAATTACTGCAGGTAGCTGACAAAAAAGCTACTCTATCTAACCTAACGAGAAAAGATAATTCAATTTGAAAACCAATTAAAAAAAAACCGAAAAAGCCTAGAACTACATCACCACCTATACGCAGATATTCCACCCTTCCTGGACCCTGGGCAAAAAGAGATAAGGAAAAAGCTGATCTATTTGCAGAATACTTATCGCAAGTATTCATCCCTAATAATAACGACCCGATCAGGAAATAGAGCAAGAACTAAAATTAGGCTGTCATGAGTGTTTGAACGCTTCTGTATGTATATATATATATATATATATATATGTGTGTGTGTGTGTGTGTGTGTGTGTGTGTGTGTATTTTTTCTTTTCGTTTTTGCTATTTACTCAATTCATGCTAACGAAACTTGTTGTTTTTTGGTGGTCATAAGAGCATAAGTAAAATGAAGTTTTATAGTGGTTTTCGAATTAAAGTTTGCGTATTGCAATTTATTGATGGATTTCGGAAATTGGCATTCGTTGATTAATTAATTGGAAATAGGAAATTTTAAAGTTGAACCTAAATTATTTTTCCTGTAAATTTTTATAAAAAGGTTTTAAAAATAAAACGTAGTCGCTGATAAGAAAAGTTCGAATTTAAATTGAAGCGTGAGGTCATTCGTTGAGTTGGTTGTTTAAAGCAGGTGTTGTTGATGGCATTTTTACTTATTGCGTTTTAGTAACTGACGCCGTTTTTCTGTCGGAATGTTGTATCTCAATTCGGTAGTGTTAATTAATTATCGTTATCGTTAAGGTAATAATTCTATGGATGACAATGTGTACTTGGCAGTACACGCCGTAGCTTAGCAGTTTTTTTCATCTTAAGATTTGTTTGAGAAAAATGGTGCAATATTATTGAGAGGGGGGAAGCTATTTTTTTTCGCGGGGATTCTCGTTAGGCCCCGTTTGTGAAAGATGTGATCTGTGACCCGGGACGTGCCTTTGTTTCAAACACTTGGAGAACCGAATCTGTCGAGAAGTTGTATACAACTGAAGCACCAGTTAGTTGAGTATAGGTGTAGTCGTTCATCCCTCCTGGTTATTTCTTCTGAAGTTACGGACACTTGGTGTCATCTTACGAACATTTCATAAATGGATGTGTTTGATTAACTGCATCTTTTAAGTGGAAGATCAAATCGCGGATTAACATTATCGAATAAAAATTATTGCTAAGGCACAACGTTTTGTTTTCCCCGTAATAACAATCGGCTGTAACAGTCGAGAGTCTCACTGGAAATAACTTGTAAATAGATATTTTTTGAATAATAAACACACTTGTAAATAAAGCTACCGGATTAATTGAAGATTAGGCAAGATTATGTAAATAACTCGTGCGTGAAAGCTATTTATGTTGTGTACATAAACTATATAACGTCCAGTCCAGTGAAATAAAACATAACGTTATCGAAATTGAGATTTGAAACTTGCTGCCTTGGTTTGCCCATTGGGAAGTCAGTCAGCAGGTATCCCGAAGCCGGTTACGTCCAGATTGCTTCCGTGGTCACCTGGAGGAGAAGTACTCAAGAATTCGTGTAGAAGGTAATTTAACATTGTACGTTTATTGTGATTGTGTTACCACACATTTTTTTTCAAATTTGGTGCAAGTAATTGGAGATAAAGCGAATAAACGCAGTCGTTTTTGTTTTTAGCTGAAGTGGGTGCTTTCACGTTATTCTAAATTAAAAGGTTGACGTACTGCTTTTATTAGCGTTATGTTTGTTTGTTTTTTTTAATATTTAATTAAATGTACTATAGATTTATGTGTCTGAAGATTTCGCATTGTAAAATTAATTTTGAGTGGCCATTAGGTTATGTACATGTTTTGAGTTTTTACCATATCTGGATAACTTTATTCTCGAAATTTAAAATTAAGGCGATCAGGTGAGCTTGCAAGTTAACTCAAATTACGTTCTCCCCTACCTTAAATTTTTAAGGTTTATATGAAAATGTAAACTTTCATCACACATAATAAAATACTTATCTTTTTTTGGGTTTTTTAATGGTGTATTTTAAATTATACAATCCAAACGTTTCGATAACACTTACAGTTATCTTCGTCAGTAGTAATATCTATTAAAATTGTTTTCAACATCTTTAACAATTTTAATAGATATTACTACTAACGAAGACTGTGTTATCTAAACTCTTAGATTGTTTAATTTAAAATACACCATTAAGAAATCCAAAAAAGATATGTATTTTTTTAAGGCTTACATTGAATATTAGGTAGTGTTAGCATATGTACCTTGTTGTTGTGTGTTTTTCTTGTTTTACCGATATTTATAGAGTAGATGAACATTAATTATAAGCTAAGTTTTATTGATTTAGTTTGGAAGTAACCAGTGGTAGTGTAAATAATTCGTGCGTAAAATCAATTTTTTCTGTGTACATAAATTATATAACGTCGAGACCAGTCAAACAAACGTTACGTTTTTGAAGTTATTATATGGAAATTGCTGCCTTGGATGCCGTTTGGGAAGTCATTCAACAGGTATCTTGAAGCCGATTACGTCCTGGTTGGTTCCGCTGCAGAAGGTATATTAACATTGAAGGTTTATTGTAATTGTGTTATCATACGATTGTTTGCATTTTGGTGAGATTATTTGGAGATAAAACGAATAAACGTAGTCGCTTTAGCTGACGTGTTGATGCTTTCACGTAATTGTAAATTACGGTCTCATACTGCTTGTATTTGCGCTATCTTTGGTATTTTTTTAATATGCAATAAAATGTACTACAGATTTATGTGTATGAAAATTTCGCATTGCAAAATTGATTTTGAGTGACCATTTGATTACGTAAATGTTTTGGAATATTTAGCTGTATAATATTAATGACGAAATTTAAAATTAAGGGGATCAGGTTAACTTGCAAACCCCTATTTTAAATTTTTAACATTTAAATTGAATATTAAGTAGTATTAACATATGTACATTGTTGTAGAGTGTTTTTCTGGTTTTACTGATGTTTATAGAATAGATGAACAGTTAATTGAATTTTATAGCATTATTTATGATCTCCTCCCGAATTTAATTCTGTAATTACAGGGAATATAATAATTAAATTTAAATATGCAATAATTTCTATATCGTAACCAAATACCTACAACTCTACAATGGAATTTAATCTTCTTTCTATTGTGTAAAATACATGTGCTTTAACATTACATCCAACCTCTAACACATGTTGCAAGTAGACAATCGACTTCTGTCATTTGTAACTGTGAGCTGACAGAAGTGTTGGTAATTATTAATTAAGTCATTATATAGAATAAGTAATTTTTTTAGGTAGGAAGTGGTAAATTTTGATATCAAACGCTCCGTTATTTAATCAACAATAATTTTAGCGTACTAATACAATTAATAAAAATTTAGTAATTAATTTAATTTTAATCAAAATAACTTGCGACGCTCCTGCCTGAACATAGGGAGAATTAGAATTCCCAATTATCCCACCGCTACTTGGATTGAGAAAGCTCGTATTTATTAACAATCGTTACATCGATCATCAGTCATTGTTGAAGGATCCTTGTTTGTAAAGGGGGACCTGTGACCTTTGTCTACTACCGTATCCGCCGTCCTCCCGAATTAATTCTGTTTTAAGAACATCTTCCACCTCCAAAAAACACCCTGAATTATCCCCCATTGAGAGACCCGACTAGCCGTTTGGAAACCGTGCAAGTTCAAGATAGGCCCCAAAGACCTCCTCAACAGAAGCTTATCTTTGGGTGGCGCCCGAAACATTTTAACCCATTTCCGCCTCTGGATCGGAGTGGTATCGTAAAATAAAATAAATAACATAACTTATAATTCAGTCTGAATAATTTTTTTTCCAAACGAGAATTGGCATGCGTTGAGGACAGGCTTCATTCGCCACCACTGAAACACCCCTTGCAGGGGTCAGAAAAGCAAATTAAGCTTTAAGATTCCAAAATGTAGAATTCTAATTTTTTGGAGAAAAACAAATAAATTTGATTATTATTATAATATAAATGGGGCAGTATAGAACACATTGGTACATATAAGAACCTGGGCGTGATCTTTGACTCAATGCTAAACTTTCAACCATCACCACTGCCGTTGACCCAGTCGGTAGATTAAATAGAGCCGGTTCAAATAAAATTATTGCCATTCAATACTGCTGGATTATTTTCACACCTAACTAATTTAAAAAAAACAACAAATAAAACGATATCTCGAGCGCCAAACTGTTTTAGCGGAACAGTTAAACCTAGTTAGTGAACATTAAAAGCTTTCTATTAATATAAAAAAAATAAAAATGTGCCATATTGAAGGATGATTAAGGAGAGGAAAAATAAAGGTCTTAAAACTAATCTTACAGTACAAAAAAACATTAGTTAATTACCTTAGGAAAGTTCTGAACATAAAGTTTTATAACCTCTGGTATCACATGAATTGGAAACGGTCAACTAGGTGATGTCATTCTTCCATCACTGTTGTGCAATTTTGAAATATAATGTAACCAGCCGCACCCAAATTGGAATTATCCCCATAATTTCGTAATGGAAACGTATGCACGGCATAAAATTGATTGTGTATATTAAATGTAATCAAAGTAAAATAAAAGTAGCATAAAAGTAGTAAATAAGTGCCTTATAAAAATGCATTATAAAAGTGCATTATAAAAATACCATATAAAAGTGCCTGGAAAGAGCAAATACTTTAATTTTTAATATAACAAGTTAAAAGATAACTCACCATCTAACCGATGGCACTTTTGCACAAAATTTAGGTAAAACCCCAAAACAACATGCTTCCTGCTTCAGCACTCATCAGGAAGTAAAAAAAATAGAGGCTTTCAGAATAGATCATGTAGGTGTGCGTCAAAAGACTTGTGCCCCGGTCTGGTTCTGAAATCTGCCTAACCGGACTGTAACAATCATCGAAGCGAAAATTGTATATTAGGACATCATAAGTTAGAAGACGTATTTGTTCACCTAATACTTTAATCTTCGTTCTTTTTTGTGTCAAGTATTCAGAAGTTGAAGACGAATCTATGACCCTGTTTGCTTCTGAAATCGGCGTAAATTGAGGCAAAATTTGTGTATTAGGTCATCATGAGTTTGAAGAGGTATTTGCCCACCTTTTTTATACCAGGGGTACAGAAATGCGGAACACGTACTTGTGCCCCTGTTTGGTTCTGAAATCTGTTTAATCCGACTGTAACAATAATCGAAGCAAAAATTGTGTATTAGGACATCGTAAGTTTGAAGAGGTATGTGTTTACCTAATACTTTGGTCTTCTGTTCTTTCCTAATTCTTATAGTTCCTTTGATTCTAAAATTAACAAACCTTTTTTGTGTCAAGTATTCAGAAGTCCGGAAGAGGAATCTATGACCCTGTTTGCTTCTGAAATCGGCGTAAATTGAGGCAAAATCTGTGTATTATGACATCATCAGTTTGAAGAGGTATTTGCTCACCTCTTTATACCAGGGGTACAGAAGTGTGGAACACATATTTGTGCCCCTGTTTGGTTCTGAAATCTGTTTGACCTCTTACCTAATACTTTGGTCTTGTGTTCTTTCCTAATTCTTATAGTTCTTTTGATTCTAAAATTAACAAACCTTTTTTGTGTCAAGTGTTCAGAAGTCCGGAAGAGGAATCTATGACTCTGTTTGCTTCTGATGTCGGGGTAAATTTGTGTATTAGGACATCATGAATTTAAAGAGGTATTTGCTCAGCTTTTATATACCAGGGTACAGAAGTGTGGAACACGTACTTGTGCCCCGGTTTGGTTCTGAAATCAGTATCACCGGACGGTAACAATCACCGAGGCAAAAATTGTGCATTAGGACATCATAGGTTTGAAGAGGTATTTGTTCACCTAATACTTTAGTCTTCTGTTCTTTCCTAATACATATAGTTCTTTTGTATCTAAAATTAACAAACCTTTTTTGTGTCAAGTATTCTGAAGTTGAAGAGGAATCTATGACCCTGGTTGCTTCTGAAATCGGCGTAAACTGAGGCAAAATTTGTGTATTAGGGCATCATGAGATTGAAGAGGTAATTGCTCACCATTTATATACCAGGGGTACAGAAGTGTGGAACACGTACTTGTGCCCCGGTTTGTTACTGAAACCTGTCTAACCCGACTGTAACAATCATGGAGGCAAAAATTGTGTCTTAGGACAACGTAAGTTTGAAGAGGTATTTGTTTACCTAATACTTTGGTCTTCTGTTCTTTCCTAATTCCTATAGTTCTTTTGATTCTAAAATTAACAAAACCTTCTTTGTGTCAAGTATTCAGAAGTCCGGAAGAGGAACCTATGACCCTGTTTGCTTTTGAAATCGGCGTAAATTGAGGCAAAATTTGTGTATTAGGACATCATGAGTTCAAAGAGGCATTTGCTCACCTTTTATATACCAGGGAGCAAAAGTGTGGAACACGTACTTTTGCCCCGGTTTGGTTCTGAAATCCGTCTATCCCGACTGTAACAATCATCGAGGCAAAAATTGTGTATTAGGACATCATAAGGTTGAAGAGGTATTTGTTCACCTAATACTTTAGCCTTCTGTTCGTTCCTAATTGTTATAGTTCTTTTGATTCTAAAATTAACAAACCTTTTTTGTGGCAAGTATTCAGAAGTTGAAGAAGAATCTATGACCCTGTTTGCTTCTGAAATCGGCGTAAATTGAGGCAAAATTTGTGTATTAGGACATCATGAGTTTAAAGAGGTATTTGCTCACGTTTTATATACCAGGGTACAAAAGTGTGGAAGACGTACTTGTGCCCCGGTTTGGTTCTGAAATCTGTCTAACCCGACTCTAACGATCACCGAGGCAAAAATTGTGCATTAAAACATCATAAGTTTGAAGAGGTATTAGTTCACCTAATACTGTGGTCTTCTGTCATTTCCTAGATCTTATAGTTCTTTTGATTCTAAAATTAACAAAACTTTTTTGTGTCAAGTATTCAGAAGTTGAAGAGGAATCTATGACCCTGTTTGCTTCTGAGATCGGCGTAAATTGAGGCAATATTTGTGTATTAGGACATCATGAGTTTGAAGAGGTATTTGCTAAACTTTTATATGCCAGGATACAGAAGTGTGCACCACGTACTTGTGCCCCGGTTTGGTTCTGAAACCTGTCAAACCCGACTGTAACAAACATCGAGGCAAAAATAGTGTATTAGGACATCATAAGTTTGAAGAGGTATTTGTTCACCTAACACTTTAGTCTTCTGTTCTTTCCTAAATCTTATAGTTCTTTTGATTCTTAAATTAACAAATCTCTTTTGTGTTAAGTATTCAGAAGTTGAAGAGGAACCTATGACCCTGTTTGATTCCGAAATCGGCGTAAATTGAGGCAAAATTTGTGTATTGGGATTTCATTTACCTAATACTTTGGTCTTCCGTACTTTCCTAATTCTTATAGTTCTTTTGATTCTAAAATTAACAAAACCTTTTTGTGTCAAGTATTCAGAAGTCCGGAAGAGGAATCTATGACTTTGTTTGCTTCTGAAGTCGGCGTAAATTGAGGCAAAATTTGTGTATTAGGACATCATGAGATTGAAGAGGTAATTGCTCACCATTCATATACCAGGGGTACAGAAGTGTGGAACACGTACTTGTGCCCCGGTTTGGTACTGAAACCTGTCTAACACGACTGTAACAATCATCGAGGGAGAAATTGTGTATTAGGACATCATAAGTTTGAAGAGGTATTTGTTCACCTAATACTTTAGTCTTCTGTTCTTTCCTAATTCTTATAGTTCTTTTGATTCTAAAATTAACAAAACCTTTTTGTGTCAAGTATTCAGAAGTCCGTAAGAGGAATAAATGACTCTGTTTGCTTCTGAAGTCGTCGTAAATTGAGGCAAAATTTGTGTATTAGGACATCATGAGTTTGAAGAGGTACTTGCTCTTTTTTTATACCAGGGGTACAGAAGTGTGGAACACAAACTTGTGCCCCTGTTTGGTTCTGAAATTTGTCTAACCCGACTGTATCAATCATCGAGGCAAAGATTGTGTATTAGGACATCGTAAGTTTGAAGAGGTATTTGTTTACCTAATACTTTGGTCTTCTGTTCTTTCCTAATTCTTATAGTTCTTTTGATTCTAAAAGTAACAAATCTTTCTTGTGTCAAGTATTCAGAAGTTGAAGAGGAATCTATGACCCTGTTTGCTTCTTAAATCGGCGTAGATTGAGGCCAAATTTGTGTATTAGAACATCATGAGTTCGAAGAGGTATTTGCTCACCTTTTACATACCAGGGTACAGAGGTGTGGAACACGTACTTGTGCCCCGGTTTGGTTCTGAAATCCGACTAACCCGGCTGTAACAATCATCGTGGCAAAAATTGTGCATTAGGACATCATAAGTTTGAAGAGGTATTTGTTCACCTAATACTTTTGTCTTCTGTTCTTTCCTAATTCTTATAGTTCTTTTGATTCTAAAATTAACAAAACATTTTTTGTGTCAAGTATTCATAATTCCGGAAGAGGAATCTATGACCCTGTTTATTTCTGAAATCGGCGTAAATTGAAGCAAAATTTGGGCATCATGAGTTTGAAGAGGTATTTGCTCACCTTTTATACCAGGGGTACAGATGTGTGGAACACACACTTGTGCCCCTGTTTGGTTCTGAAATCTGTCTAACCCGACTGTATCAATCATCGAGGCAAAAATTGTGTATTAGGACATCGTAAGTTTGAATTGGTATTTGTTTACCTAATACTTTAGCCTTCTGTTCGTTCCTAATTGTTATAATTCTTTTGATTCTAAAATTAACAAATCTTTTTTGTGTCAAGTATTCAGAAGTTGAAGAGGAATCTATGACCCTGTTGTTGAAATCGGCGTAAACT
Source organism: Vesta saturnalis (assembly GCA_036346205.1). NCBI lineage: Eukaryota > Metazoa > Arthropoda > Insecta > Coleoptera > Lampyridae > Vesta > Vesta saturnalis. The sequence continues at coordinate 5,981,713 of JARFJB010000793.1, forward strand.
GAGGCAAAATTTGTGTATTAGGGCATCATGATTGAAGAGGTATTGCTCACCATTTATATACCAGGTACAGAAGTGGAACACGTACTTGTGCCCCGTTTGTTCTGAAACCTGTCTAACCCGACTGTAACAATCATCGAGGCAAAATTGTGTATTAGGATATCATAAGTTTGAAGAGGTATTTGTTTACCTAATACTTTGGTCTTCTGTTCTTTCCTAATTCTTATAGTTCTTTTGATTCTAAAATTAACAAAACTTTTTTGTGTCAAGTATTCAGAAGTCCGGAAGAGGAATCTATGACCCTGTTTGCTTCTGAAATCGGCGTAAATTGAGGCAAAATTTGTGTATTAGGACATCATGAGTTTGAAGTGGTATTTGATCACCTTTTTATACCAGGGGACAAAGTGTGGAACACGTACTTGTGCACCTGTTTGGTTCTGAAATCTGTCTAACCCGACTGTAACAATCATCGAGGCAAAAATTGTATATTAGGACATCATAAGTTTGAAGAGGTATTTGTTCACCTAATACTATAGTCTTCTGTTCATTCCTAATTCTTATAGTTCTTTTGATTCTAAAATTAACAAATCTTCTTTGTGTCAAGTATTCAGAAGTTGAAGAAGAATCTATGACCCTGTTTGCTTCTGAAATCGGCGTAAATTGAGGCAAAATTTGTGTATTAGGACATCATGAGTTTGAAGAGGTATTTGCTCACCTTTTAATACCAGGGTACAAAGGTGTGGAACACGTACTTGTGCCCGGTTTGGTTCTGAAATCTGCTAACCCGACTTAACAATCATCGGGCAAAATTGTGCATAAGGACATCATAAGTTTGAAGAGGTATTTGTTCACCTAATACTTTGGTCTTCTGTTCATTCCTAATTCTTATGGTTCTTTTGATTCTAAAAGTAACAAAACTTTTTGTGTCAAGTATTCAGAATTCGGAAGAGGAATCTATGGCCCTGTTTGCTTCTGAAATCGGCGTAAATTGAGGCAAATTTGTGTATTAGGACATCATGAGTTTGAAGAGGTATTTGCTCACCTTTATTATACCAGGTGTACAGAAGTGTGGAACATACTTGTGCCCCTGTTTGGTTCTGAAATCTGTCTAACCCGACTGTATCAATCATCGAGGCAAAATTGTGTATTAGGACATCGTAAGTTTGAAATGGTATTTGTTTACCTAATACTTTGCCTTCTGTTCTTTCCTAATTTTATAGTTCTTTTGATTCTAAAATTAACAAACCTTTTTGTGTCAAGTATTCAGAAGTCCGGAAGGAAGCTATGACCCTGTTTGCTTCTGAAATCGGCGTAAATTGAGGCAAAATTTGTGTATTAGGGCATCATGAGTTTGAAGAGGTATTCTCACCTAATACTTATAGTCTTCGGTTGTTTCCTAATTCTTATAGTTCTTTGATTCTAAAATTGAACAACTTTGTTTGTCAATGTTCAAATTAAGGAATCTATGACCCTGTTTGCTTCTGAAATCGGCGTAAATGAGGTAAAATTGTGTATTAGGACAACTGAGTTTGAAGAGGTATTTGTTTTATACCAGTACAGAGGGTGGAACACGTACTTGTGCCCGTTTGGTTCTGAATCTCCTAACCCGGCTGTACATCATCGAGGCAAAATTTGATTAGGACATCATAAGTTTGAAGAGGATTTGTTCACCTAATACTTTGTCTTCTGTTCTTTCCTAATTATAGTTCTTTTGATTCTAAGAACTTAACAACCTTTTGTTCAATTTGAAGTCCGAAGGAATCTATGAACCATTTGCTTTGAATCGGCGTAAATTGAAGCAAAATTGTGTATTAGGCATCATGAGTTTGAAGAGGATTTGCTCACCTTTTTATACCAGGGTAAAAGTGTGGAACAACACTTGTGCCCGTATGGTTCTGAAATCTGTCTAACCGACTGTATCAATCATCGAGGCAAAAATTGTGTATTAGGACATCATAAGTTTGAAGAGGTATTTGTTACCTAATACTTTGCTTCTGTTCTTTCCTAATTCTTATAGTTCATTTGATTCTAAAATTAACAAACCTTTTTTGTGTCAAGTGTTCAGAAGTTGAAGAAGAATCTATGACCCTGTTTGCTTCGGAAATCGGCGTAAATTGAGGAAAAATTTGTGTATTAGGACATCATGAGTTTGAAGAGGTATTTGCTCACCTTTTATATACCAGGGTACAGAAGTGTGGAAACGTACTTGTGCCCCGTTTGGTTCTGAAACCAGTCTAACCCTACTGTAACAATCATCGAGGCAAAAATTGTATTAGGACATCATAAGTTTGAAGAGGTATTGTTTACCTAATATCGTTTGTTCTTCCTGTAATATGGCGCCGTTCTGGAGCAGTTCAAGGTCACTCCTTGGTGGTAAAATTAAAGCTTTTGAGCTCTTTCAAGGTCAAACTTAAGGGAATTATACCTGTTGCTGTCAAGATCAAGCTAAAATAATGCAAGGTAATCAATTAAAATTGAGTTTTCAAGGTCATAGGTTTGACTACGGTGGTATCATATCATTTTTAGAAATATAACAGGTACAAGTGTGGAAATAGCTAAAATAGAAATGCCTGTTTGGTAATCATGAAATCTAAGAATAGAATCCAGTATCAATCATCGAGGCAAATATTGTGTATTAGGACATCGTAGTTTGAAGAGGTATTTGTTTATCTAATACTTTGGTGTTCGGTTCTTTCCTAATTCTTATAGTTCTTTTGATTCTAAAATTAACAAAACCTTTTTTGTGTCAAGTATTCAGAAGTCCGGAAGGGGAAGCTATGACCCCGTTTGCTTCTGATATCGGCGTAAATTGAGGGAAAGTTTGTGTATTAGGACATAATGAGTTTAAAGAGGTATTTCCTCACCTAATACTTTAGTCTTCTGTTGTTTCCTAATTCTTATAGTTCCTTTGATTCTAAAATTAACGAAACTTTTTTGTGTCAAGTATTCAGAAGTTGAAGAGGAATCTATGAGCCTGTTTGCTTCTGAAATCGGCGTAAATTGAGGTAAAATTTGTGTATTAGAACATCATGAGTTCGAAGAGGTATTTGCTCACCTTTTATATACCAGGGTACAGAGGTGTGAAACACGTACTTGTGCCCCGGTTTGGTTCTGAAATCTGTTTAACCCGGCTGTAACAATCATCGTGGCAAGAATTGAGCATTAGGACATCATAAGTTTGAAGAGGTATTTGTTCACCTAATACTTTAGTCTTCTGTTCTTTCCTAATTCTTATAGTTCTTTTGATTCTAAAATTAACAACATCTTTTTTGTGTCAAGTATTCAGAAGTCCGGAAGAGGAATCTATGAACCTGTTTGCTTCTGAAGTCGGCGTAAATTGAAGCAAAATTTGTGTACTAGGGCATCATGAGTTTGAAGAGTTATTTGCTCACCTTTTTTATACTAGGGGTACAGAAGTGTGGAACACACACTTGTGCCCTGTATGGTTCTGAAATCTGTCTAACCCGACTGTATCAATCAACGAGGCAAAAATTGTGTATTAGGACATCGTAAGTTTGAAGAGGTATTTGTTTACCTAATACTTTGGTCTTCTGTTCTTTCCTAATTCTTATAGTTCATTTGATTCTAAAATTACCAAATCTTTTTTGTGTCAAGTGTTCAGAAGTTGAAGAGGAATCTATGACCCTGTTTGCTTCTGAAATCGGCGTAAATTGAGGTAAAATTTGTGTATTAGGACGTCATGAGTTTGAAGAGGTATTTGCTCACCTTTTATATACCAGGGTACAGAAGTGTGGAACACGTACTTGTGCCCCGGTTTGGTTCTGAAACCAGTCTAACCCGACTGTAACAATCATCGAGGCAAAAATTGTTTATTAGGACATCATAAGTTTGAAGAGGTATTTGTTCACCTAATACTTCAGTATTCTGTTCTTTCCAGTAGTAATATGGGGCCGGTTCTGGAGAAGTTCAAGATCACTCGCCCTCTGGTGGTAAAAAATGGAAGCTTTTGGAGCTCTTTCACGGTCAAACTTTAGGCGGTAAATTTAAAATGTTGGAGCTGGTCAAGGTCAAAGCTAAAGATAGAAGTTGCAAGGTAATCATTAATCTAAAAATTGAGTTTTCAAGGTCAAAGGTTATTGACCTACGGTGGTATCATATTACATTTCTTAGAAATATAAAAAGGTCAATGTGAAAAGCTAAAAAATAGAAATTGCAAGGTAATCATAAATCTAAGAATAGAATTTTCAAGGTCAAACTTTTTAGCGGGAAATATAAATTTTTGGAGCTGATCATCATTATATTACATTTCTAGTCAAGGTCAAAAGTAGGTATTTAACAAGTTTAAGCATGTTGTAATATGAAGTCAAGGACGTATATTTCTTATGTAAATTGCAGCGAGCTGTATGTTGAGATCAGTCAGTCTACAACTTGTAATTGTTAAATATGGGATTAACAGGGTTAAACCAAAGTACCTATTGCAAACCCTTTAAAAATGCGTGCGAGCTCGATATATCGAGAAAGTATAAATTAACGAATATAGATATAATTAATACTAAGTACGGTGAACGCATAGTGATAGAAACGGGTGATTTTAAATGTGTATTACCGGAACTCCTTTATGTTTATTTCAAAAAAGAAGAAACACGAATTGAAGAATTTAAAACACTCCTAAATACGAAGGATGTGTTCATAAGTAGTTTGGGTGCAGCTGGCAATACAACAAACATAACATTTTCTTTCTAATAGTAGCACCCCTACCATATGTAAAATGGGTATACTTTAACTAGAATTATTTTCTTAAACAGTGTTTAGTCACAGTGAAATTGTGAGCAAGTAAAGTCATGCAAGCAGCAATAAAATCATTTCTGGAACGATCCAAACTCAGAAGTTCACCGTTATATATAGATACCTAACATCATTGCAGTAACAATCTGAATAATAATTTAACATTTTGTTGTTGATGCCGTCAAAATAATGATGGTAGTAGTAGTAGTAAAAATGAAGAGAAATACGATGAAGGTTATTCTTCTCCTAAGACTGACTGGACATCATCATCATTTCAATATAAGGATGAAGTGTATAAACAAGCAGCTAAGGAATACTTAATCGAATGTACTTATTATGAACTATCGAACGATACTCATCATGCAAAACATCTGGAAATTGAATACAGTACACACCTCAACCTTGCACCAGTGGTGCGTATGGGGTGTGGTAATTGTGATCAAAGTAATAATAATGTAGTGTTGGATATGAAGGAATGGAAATTGAAGAAATTGAAAATAAAATTGACTGGTCAAATGTAAACGAAGAAGAAGATATAATCTATGATCAACATTATGAATCTCTATCCAGTAATCTTGGTATCTATTACAATTGGGAATTGATTAAAGGATATGACAGAATCTTAAAAACTGTTATGATAGAAAACTACAACTGCTGTTCTTGCACATTCAATGCCCATAATGTTGAAGAACTATTCAACTTAAGGGATATAATAAGCTATAGATTGGAATTTCTTGAATCTTACAATCTAACATGTTTTTATGAAAAGTTCATACAACAAGTTGTTGGCTACCGTCGTTTTCGCGAGAAAGAATTCCATGGTAGTGATGATGACATTTACAAAGACATTGAAGATGTTATAAATGCTAAGTATAACATTAATTCACATAACACTGTATGCTTAATGGAAATATTAAATTATCGTCCTGCATATCTAATGTATAGTATTTACTAAATAAAGAAATATTAATAGCTATGGTTTGTTTCTCTCAATTTAGGTATAAATACCCTGCTTTGTCCATATAGTTAAACAATGTTATGTAAGAAGCAAAAGAGTGCGGGTGGTTTAGTGAATACCCTGAGCAATAAACTTCCGTTTGAATTGCATTTACCCGGTTACCAGTATTGTGGTCCTGGTACAAAATTAGAGAAACGACTCGCACACGAAGACCCCGGTATTAATCAATTAGATGCTCAGTGCAAACTTCATATCAGTTACAGAGATTACCGAGATTTAGAAAGTAGACATAAAGCAGATAAAATTTTGCAAAAAAAAGGTTGGGAGCGCTTTAAATCATTAGCCGCAACGTTAGGTGAACGAACTGCAGCTTTAGCAGTCAGTACCATCATGAAAGCAAACAGAAAATTGGGAATGGAGTGTAAACGTCGATCTAATCTGAAGAAAAAGAAGAATAAATGCAATGGTGGAAATATATTGCATTTACGAAAAACAATAGCTAACAAAATTAAACCTAACGGAAATTTCACAGACACAATAAAGTCAGCCCTTTCAACGGCAAAACATTTCTTATTCCGTTATTCGCTGGATTATCAGCAATCGATGCATTAGCTGGTGGTGCATCAGAAATTGCTAAAGCAGTCAATCAAGCTAAAAATGCTAGAAACTTGCAAGAAGAGACATCACTCCATAATCGTATGATGGAATCAATCGCTATAGACTCCACAAATAAGAAAGGTGGTGCACTTTATTTAAAACCATACAAATCTGGTGGTGGTGCATTATTCTTAAAACCGTTTCCAAAAAACTGAATAGATTACCCGAAAGACCGTTAACAGATATTGATTTAAAGAAATACACCAAAAATGTACCCTACTTTAGGGATATTTTTATGAAAGATAACATTCCTAAATTACCACGGAAAAATGAATCTGGAATTATTAACTTAGATAGCCAAAGCGGACCAGGTACGCATTGGGTTTGCTACAAAAAGCGCGGTAAAAGGGTATGGTATTACGATAGTTTCGGTAATCTTCGACCACCAATCGAAGTGATTAACTACTTTCGGGGGTGTAAAATTTATTATAATTACAACCAAGATCAAGAATTTAATACAATTATTTGCGGACACCTATGTCTACAATTTTTATATAAATAATCAGTACAAGATCAAATTTTCTCAGTTATATCAATAACATTCAGTTTAGAAGGTGTTGGTAACACAGTTAGCTACTACTTTTATCCACCGATAGAGCTAGATTTGAGGAAGAAATACGTTATTGGATTGGTGAGATTTTACGGTTGCAACAGCATAGGAAACATTTATACAGGCAACGATAGATTTTATTTCAGAACGGGTCCATCCCATTTGCAAGTGATTAATATTCCACACGGTGCATATGAGTTGGATGAAATTGGTGATTATCTAAAATCTAAGATACCCACAGAAAAGTTTAGCATTAGAGCAAACAGCAATACACTTAAATGTGAGATAAACAGTTCATTTGAGATTGATTTTACTAAAGAAAATAGCATTGGCCGCATGCTAGGATTTGAGTCTAAAATATTAGAACCAAATATATTTCATACGTCTGCGTTAGACATCCAAATTTAAACACACTAATCTACACGTAGAGTGCAACATTATAAAAGGATCTTATCAAACGGGAAACCTGCAAAAGTATTATATGAGATTGACGTTTCAGTTCCACCAGGTTATCGTCTAGATAAAACTCCACCAATACTCAATATTTAGAAGTAAACACCGACATAATTAGTAATATAACCATTAATTTGGGTAATCAAAAGGCGAATCAATAGACTTGGTGAAAGTGAACCATTCACAGTACGCTTAGAACTAAAAGAACTGGGCCTGAGAATTATAAAGGACCATTCCATCTTTCAAAATTCGTATAAAAGACATCATCCCTACAGTAAGTCATTAATTAGTCATCAACCTCATTGCGGTTAACATCTGCAGAAAAGCACTTTTTAACATCAATTGGTTTAAAAGTTCTCACCGACAATGGCCGAATCCTAAACATGTTTCAAAACGTACATTTTGATGATACTATAATTAAATCAGATATTCACACTTATCTTCCTATGGATCTTCTAAATATGGACCTACCGAAGAAATACGTTTCTTAATTCAAATCCAAGATCTAATTACGGCTACTTACGATAGTTTTCTTGTATATAGAAGGTAAACTTGAGCTCAAAGATGAAGGAAAAGCATGCAACTTAACCAACAATTTTCCCAACTTTCTTTTCGAAGAAATTCGTTATCAGTTAGGTGGTCAAAGAGTGGATGTTTGCAGAAATCCAGGCATAACATCTACGCTTAAGGGATATATTTCTTATACGGCAAGCAAGGGCAAAGCACTAAGCCATTTGGGATGGTCACCAAAGAATGAAGAACCATTACAAGTACAGTTTGACCAGCAAAATGGTGAAAAATCTTTTACGGTATGCATACCATTGAACCACATATTTGGAATAATGGAGGATTATCGTCAAGTTATTGTGAATATGCGCCAAGAGTTGATTTTAATTCGATCTAGAAGCGATACACACTGCTACTATGGTGAAGGTGATGCAACAATAACCTTAAATAAAATTTAATGGAAAGTACCACACTTAACACTTAGTGATGCTGCAAAACTGAACTTGTTTGAAGGAATCAATAAGAATTCTATTATTACTGTTCCATTTCAACAATGGGAGTTGTATGAATTACCTCCTTTAAAACAAGCAACCTCAGACATATGGCCAATAAAACATCAACGCAGTTGGAAAACCACGTTGGATAATTGTTGCATTCCAACAAGGTAAAAGGTACACAAAGTCGGCAAGGGCGGGAAATTTTGATCACATTAGCATCAGAAACCTTAAAGTACATCTGAATTCTGACTATTATCCATATGAAGCAATGCATTTGAACTTCAGTGTTAACCAGTACATACCGCCTATCACAATTTTTCGAAGTTCCGGTGTGATTACTATGGTGACGACAATAAAGATGCATTATTCAACTATTCGAATTCAAATCATGTCCAGTATTTGTAATCGACTGCTCTAAACAAAATGAATCCTTAAAAAAACTCAACAGTGGACATCAAATTGGAAATGGAATCTCTAACACCTTTCGATAATGGAATCGTTGTATATGGTCTTATTCTATTGTACAGTACAGTCCACTCACTGGAGAAGTGAAAAAATTATAATTATTATTGTAATATAGTGTAATATATAAATAAAGATGTTGTAACTATTCGTTTAGTTTTACTTCATCCATCAAAGGTGAAAGTAGTTGCTCAGAAACAAAAACTCCCGATTCAAAATCATGACGCTGACGAAAAGTCTATTACTTCAAAACATGGTGATTTACTTCCTAGTAGTATACGTAATAGTATGCGGCCCCTCCAATTGAGATAAAACCAACGCAATGATCAGTCTGCTTACGGAAAAAAATGGTTTGAAATTTAAACATGTATACGTATACTCTAAGTCATTGAATCAAAAGAAGTACAAACTTTTACAGTAAATCTTACTTCCAATGAAGGACATAGGTTACTTTACCTTCAGCGACAATCAAGATGTGATTGATCCTAATTGTGCAAAATCAAACTCTATTTTTATCTTCGATGATATCGCTTGTGAAAAGCAAAATAACATAAGGGCATATTTTTCTATGGGTAGGCATAACGATATTGACTGTTTCTATTTGGGTCAAACTTACAGTAAAATTCCAAAGCAATTAATTCGTGATAATGCGAATCTAATTATATTATTTGAGCAAGATGAATTAAACTTAAAACATGCGTATGAGGATCATATAAGTCCCACCATAACCATGAAATTGTTTCGGGACATGTGTTCAAAGTGCTGGGTAGATCCGTTTGGTTTCATGGTCATAAACAAGGATGCTGAAGTTAATAATGGTCGCTATAGGAAAAGATTTGATGAACATATAATACCTTAAACTGCTTTCAGTAGTAGTAACTGATCTATTTAGGTATTAACAGCTATCTGTTTAGTACAAACAGCTGCCTGTTCATGGTAAACGGGTACCTGTTCATTAAATCCGTTTTGCTATATAAGGCGAATATATAATACCTTAAACCGCATTCAGTAGTTTAGTAGCAACTGATCTGTTTAGGTATTAACAGATATCTGTTTAGTGTAAACAGCTACCTGTTCAAGGTAAACCGGTACCTGTTTGTCGCAATGGACAACAAGGAGAGGATATTAAAGAAAAAAATTATTCAGGCTCGTAAAATAATACAGCAGAAGTATAACAGTATTAAGACTGCTCGCATTGATAAAGAAAGAACATTCGAAAGTACTTATAAGTCTTTAATAGAACCTCTAACTGAAATAGTAAATAAAATCGATAAAAAAATACCTAAAAAGGAGGAGATCATTGATGTTAAACCCAAAAAACAACCCGTATTCATATTTCCAAGAAAACACGCTACTATCCCCACTAGTCCGCTAGCTCAAGTTCAACGGACCCCAGGCCTACTCCATTAGGTGATTCAAGAAGGGTGCTACTAGTCTAGCTCAGCTTCAGTTTTTCAAAGAAATCCTCCCCAAGTCTTCCATCTTTCTTAGATACATCCGTCGTGGGAGAGATTAATACTGGGGAGGAAGAAGAAGAACTGCCTAGTATCGCAGATGATTCCCACAATAAACCCATCTCAGAAGAATTTCTCGAGCAGTGATATTGATCATACGTATGGAGTCCACTATGATACCAAAACTGACAAATGGACAATTGGTAATACGCCCATCACAATTAAAGGAGACGATATAATTATTAAAGGTGTCACGTATAAAGGGACTCCAGGATTATATGATCTGCTTATTATGAATGAACCCGATTTAAGTCTAGTAAAGTCAACACCTACTTGTTGGAAGACGTGAAAGGAAAACCTGTACTGGGAGGCTTTTATGAACATGAATTGCAGAAAACAAAGTATCCCGATGGGTACCTGGTGGAAAAAGTGCTTCGTTCCAAGAATAATAAATTATTCGTAAAGTGGTAGGGATTGGATGAAAGATCATGGATAAATAAGGATGATAGTGCTTAATAACTTGTTATTTGTGCAATAAATTACTTATATTAGTTATATATAGTTTGTATCAAAGGATGTTTACTCTTGGATGAAATAAAACACCCATAAAAAAAATTGTATTTTATTTTAGTTCAGTAAATGTTATATAAAAAATGTTTCCTAAAATTTCATTATCTTATATAGTAAACCTAAAGTACTTCTATAATCATTTACTTGAGGGCCATATTCCTGAATCTGGTCCACAGGTCCATCCTAAACAGGAATTTGTATTTGTTTCACCCTTCTGAATGTTTTCTAATATCCAGTTGAAAATTTTGTGATGTTCCTCGTTTTCCCATGGTTGAAACTTATAGCTAATGTTTTGTTCTAATAATATTTCAATCAAAATATCGAGGCATTTGTAATTAGCATAATATGCTGCTTTCTCAATACATTCAGTTATAATAAATAACGTATCTTTATAAGCAGAATTAATATTCTCTAAGCTAGATTTAACATTTGTTAAATCATCATCACCACCCCATAATAAATTGTATACATACATTTTAAGCGGTACGTTACCGAGTAAATTCATATCATCTAAGATTTTATCAACTTCATGAATTGTAACCTTTATTAATGCACAATTTTGTAAAACTTTTAATGCTATTGTCCAATTTAATTTTTTTATCAAATAAAGTCTTAATAATAACTTCATTTGCACACTTTGAATTTATAGCACACCAGTTAAAACACTCATCAGGAATAATAATATGTTGTAGTATATTCAATACAAAGCTTTCAGAGGAACACTTCCCCATCAAAAACGCTTCAGGTACTTTCTGTAGATTTGATCACTACTGTAACATAGTTCATCATGCAGTTTGTTTTCGAGACTGCTCATAATTAATGTTTTCTGAAACAGAAGAGGAATAAATGCTATGTAAAGTTAAATCCCCAAGGTCTAGTATCAGTGAAATTGAAATTTACCAATCGTTTATCATCAAGGACTAATTTACTTTATTCTGTTTGATTGTAAACACATCATGTCTCTTGACCTTATCAAATGTTGATATCCCTTATTACGTTACCATCAAACAAAATATGTTTATAATCATTTATCGTGATCTGTTTGACGCTTGCATGATTTTTTACAACTTTTTATCAACAGTGTAAGCATACATTTTTGCCGAAGTCCTACAAATTCCAACATAATTGCGCCATGATTTTCATCTTTCATTAAGCCGGGACTTTTTATTTACTAATGGAATTCCAAAGATATTTTCAGGACTATAGTCAGATGTATCGAATTTATCAATGTCTTTTTAATGTACTTAGATATCAGGAACCGAAAATGCGTATATAAGACTATCTGTATCTGTGTACAAGAGCTTGGATTATTTGGAAACTAGGTAGGATTAACCATAATGAAAATTGTATAAAAAGTTTTGAAACGTCTAAAACACTGAAGCCTGCATATATGGGTTTATTTAGATATACTTCCAGTTTTCATTTGAATGATGAGCATATCATTGCTAAATATTGTACAACTATAAAAGGTTTTGATATGTAAGCACGAGCACCATAGCGACCATCCCATTTGTTACTAAACGTAACCTTATATTTACGTACATTTTCCATCAGTTCCCAAAAACACTATTAATCATTAATTTATAAAAATTTTTGTCAAATTCATTTTGAGATTGCTGACGCATGGTTGTATTTAAATCGATATATTTTTTAACCATGGTGATTGCTGAAAACGTAATATACGATGTTTTTACCAACTTTAATCCATATTTTAAATTTTTCTTTTGTAATGAATTACGTAATTACGTTTTGGATACAATGTAAGTAATAATTTTTTATTTTAGAATTTGAATCAGGATGGGTGGAACCATATGTTGGGTGCCAATGGTAGATCACTGTACTCCATGTAATTCTATAAAGTCTAAATCACACTCGATTATTAACCAATTTCCGAATCATCAGGATGGTTTATTAAATCAAAGTTTCAAAATTATCAACAAAAGAAAAATCCCAAATGGTAAAATTCTGACATGGTTCCCATATAAATTATTTACGTCGTAGTACATTAAATACACACTTTCGGAAGTGGATCAAATTTTTCCCCATGTACTTATTGTTAGCTTTAGCATACCGATTAGAACATTGAGCCACACCACCCTAATTCCTCTTTCAATAAACATTACATATCAATATCGTAAATAGTTCTAACTTTACTTGTGTAATTTTAAGCATAGCATCGAATGCTAAACCGGGGCTGTAAATAGTGCAGAGGATCAAGTTTGTAAGTACTTAAACAAGTTTGCCGAAAATTTTATCAGCTAAAAGTAGAACGTCCGTTTTAAATACAAATCTGAGTACTCCCTAACGATTAATATGAAATTTGTTCCAAACATTAACCCATGTGCAAAACTCATCATTGATTCCCTCATTATTAAGATGACTAAAAACGCTTCCTTGGGAGGTAGCCTGGTTTCGTAATTTATCCCACGTATCAATATACCATAAGGAAACACCCTTTGCGAACTAGTAAAGAAAATTCTTCTTCATTGTTACAATTAGCTCGGTAATATTTTTTTTTTCCAAATAGTTTGATAACTTTTCAATACTACTACTCATAAATCTGAAAGAGTCAATAAATCTAAACTTAATTTTACTACCTTCTATTTGTTTATGGGGGTGAAATCGAAATAGTAGCCAATTCTCAATGACGAAATGGCTATCATAACCTGACAAATTATGAAATACAACCGGTAGGATTAAGTCTATAGTTTAGGTTACAATTCTGATGTGATGCCCTCGAAATGCTCCAGTAAAATGGTTATGGTCTCTAACCTTTTATCATTATCTGTAAATGGTTTTTCGCAAATGTGGCAAATCGTGGGCTTTCAAAGTGTTCAACCTGATTGGGAGTTAAAGTACCCAAGGAATTATTTTATTGATGATTTCGGTGCTCAATGTGCAATTTTGAAGCTCTTTAACAAACCATTGAATGCAATCATTTCTCTATAAAGCCTAAATCGAGATAAAGAATCATTGTATGAACACTTTAAGTAAAGCAATGCTGAAGGGTATAGTTTGGAATGAAATAGAGTATTACCCCAAGTGATGTTAAATTTGTACACTTTTCTAAAATATTTCAAATCCGCATAAATTACAAACGGTACCTTTTCCTGAAATGCGAAATTTTGAACTGAAGAAACATTTCCGCTTCGGTAGGCATCCTGCTGAACATTGATTAAGTTGATGGCAGAGAGTGACATGTTTTTTAGAAGGCGATCTGAAGAAAAGTGGTTCAAGCATCATAACAAATAAATTTTTGTGCTCTATTCGATAGTTGTTTAGAAAAAATGACATATTTTTAATCCGCGAAATGATAAACAGTATTATTTTTGTATTAATAGCATCCAGCAGAACCCGCAGAATGATAATTAGGAAAGTACTAAAAGATTTATAGGTTCCAACACTATTTCTGATTTACACTTAATACTAGGGTAATACACCTTTCCCTGAATGCAAAACAAATTAATGGAGAGGTTGTTTAATTTTCAAATTTTTACATCATCTATTTTAATGGGAAAAATTGAATCATAATTCAAAACATCTCTAAAATGAGGATAACTGTAAACTCTATCTGAATAAAGTTGCACTGGGTATAATGCCGAAACAACGGCCCCAGGAAGCAAACTTCATCCTTCTTAACATTCACTACCCATGCTTTACTGCTATGAAGAACTTTAACGTAAAAAGGCCACCTCTAAATGGAGTATAGCTATTAATATTCACCTTTAAATGTAAAACTTTTAATGCCCAACCGGAATCCTTTCGGAAAACTCCTTAATTTTTTTGTAATTTGTAATAAACGTTATTGTTTACCACTCACGAAATTGGTGGCAATTCGATGACATAATTTTTTATGGCAAAAGTCTTCAACTCGATAACATGATTTTGAGGTTGCAAAATTGCAGCTAAAATGACATTGACCTTTAGCATCGTTTGCCTTTGCATTACTTTAAACTTTCGTGCAAAACTATTGTATGCATTTTGTAAAAAATAAGAGGGTCCTTAATGTTTGCTATATTGACTATAATCCAAGTAACCTACCATTAAAACATGAATCTATAGAGTACCAACCTAATTTATGTGGTTTTTAGTGACAATTCCACTACCTGTTTTCTCTGAAGCGTTCTTTAACCGTTTAAGTCTCACAAGATAACACTTTAACAATGATAAATTACTTTTTTAAGCAAATTTTTTGCTTCTAAATAAATTTTATTTTGAATTATATCTTGAATAGCTTAATATTAGTGTTAATTATACGGATGTGCTTTACAAATTCATTTTGGTTTTAACAATGGAATAATACGTGTTGTTAAATTAACAATATCACTACTACTTGGTACAACCTCACTATAGTTACCTTCAAAACTGTATCCAACAATGCAAAAATATAAAACACGATTAACAGTATGGAACTTATAGCAAATATTTTATTTATTATAACTGATATGTAAAAAAAAAATAATTTAAGTAACTATAGAAGTACTTTAGGTTTACAATTACAAATATTCAATATACTGACTGGTACAGAAATGCTGTTTATCGGTTTTTATATAACCCATTCAAGGTTAAATATCACAAACTTGTTATAACTTGTATTTGACCTTAGCATACAGAAACTGACTTATATGAAATGAAATATACTTTCACACGCTTTAGTTCATTGCCTTTAGATTGCGTTTACAAAAGTATTCAAGAGTTGTTCAGAAAGATGCAGATATTGCACTTTCTTTAATTATCTTTAGTGGAAATTTCTGGTAATACAATAACCTTTGCTGACATGGCATGAAATATTTTCATGTCTAGATTATGACGCATTTCATTTGCTTGACATCAATAGTAACCACTTCCACTTTTTTGTACACGTTAACAAATTTACATGTATATAATAATAAAATTTTATTTCAATATTCAGTCGTTAATACATACCATACAGACAAAATGGCATCAAACAGCAAACGCTCAAAATTTAAAAAGAAGAAAGCCAACATACTGCAAGATGTATTTTTCGAAAAAGTTACCCTTTGGTGAAAATGAGATACCATCATTCTATACGCGACAGTGATGTAGAGGATGAATTTGCAAGGTTTTTGAAAAGTAAGTATTCCTTGCTTAAATTTTTTTATGTGGTGATTTCCTTAATAAATATATTATTAACCAAACCAATTATTTTGAATCACCCGCAACCACAGTTGCAGCCAACCACCATGCAGAATCCAATATGAAGGAATTGAAGCTTAACCACTACCACGAGCAGCCATACCCTAATATGTAGGAAAAGTTTAGAATTAATACGACCAGTTTTAACAATACAAGTATCTCAGGATCCCAGACTTGCAGCAATTTAAAATAAAAAGTGTTAGGTGGTTGCAGAACATTTTATCGACGTATATTAACTCTGAAAATGAAGTGGCAAAAGGGAGCGATTAAATAGTAAGGGGAAAAACTTACAAGTTGCAACAGAACATTAAAATACACAAAATGCGTTAAGAATATTATGTTTAGACATTTGTTAGTTTATAATTAGGTAAGTAGTCGGATTTTTTCAATAAATATTTTTTAATTTATTATTTTTCATTAACAAATATAATATAAAAAAGAAGTCAATTAAAATGAAGAAAAGATTAATGTTAAATTTTCATTTAAACATAACCTCTAAAATATGAATTTAATGCATAAAAATGATATATTCAATTGTATATCAGAAACATACATAGATTTTATATATCTCAATTTTAAATAGGGACATTCAACATTTTTTAATAAAAGATAAATTACTTATGCAAAAACTTGCATTTTTGCATGTCATTCTACATTTTTTTATTTATAGTTAAATTAAAAATTACATCATACATAACTTTATTGATATTCCATTTTAAAATTATAGCTTTTCTATATAAATTATTCATCATTTAAATTGATTATGATTTAATGTTATAAATAGAACAAATTATACATATTTGTATTTAAAAAATAAATAAGTTAAATGGGCCCTCCTGAATTTTTAAATTTTTTCCCTATTAGTAAAAAAATATTTTTTAACATTATTGGTTTAAAAGTGACATTTTATCTATTTAATTTATTAATTAACCAAAAATAAAACTGACACTAAACCGAGATTCTGATTTTAAGCAAAAACTTTTCTACTTACTAAAACATACAATTTTGTAAAGCATTCACGTTGTTAAAATTTATTGATTTTGCAACATCAATTACCAAAATTTTCAATAAACAAACTTTAAACTGCATAAAAAAACAGGATTAAGCATTTTTTTGAAAACCTTGTACACGTTACAAGACAGTCTATATTTAGCGCTTACATTACCCATTGTGCAATTATTAACACACATGCGAGTTCAAGTTCAAAGTTTTCCACAATTTTTTTGAGAAAATTTGAACTGATATCTTTTGCGCTGTTATTTGTTTAGTCTACATGCAAAAAATTGGAATTTTGGGTAAAGGACTGTTATGATTTATTCATTTGTGCAAGTATCAACTTTTCTGTACATTCTAACTACAAACTTTGCCGTTAACAATTGAAAATGTTTTGCGTTTATTTGTTTAGTCTACATAAAAAGGAATTTTGGGTAAAGGACTAAAGTGTTATGAATTTTTAAAGTATCAATTTCTTTACATTAACCACAACTTGTTTAACATTTGAATTTTTTCACATTTTTTTAGTTTTGAGAAAATTGAACTGCTATCTTTGCGCTGTTATTTGTTTATCTATATGCAAAATTCAGAATTTTTGACTTAACGATTAAACTGCTATGATAAAAGAGATATTTATTTATCTTAAACATTTCACACACACATAAAATTTTACTTCTACAAAATAATGTTATTCACCTTTTCTTTGTTTAAATTTCATTTCTCCTACATAATTTGTATAATTTAATAAATCATGATAAGAAACTCGTTTAATATGAAAATTAATTAAACATACGGAAACTTATTTTAAATTGTCTTTTTCACTTTTTCACTTTTTTTCTTCTATGCCTAACACATTTTTTTTTTCAAATGAATACTGTTGAAGTGCCTTTTCTTTATGCAATATAACATACTACTGTAATTACTTATTTACTTTTAAAGCGTCTTTCATTCAAATTACAATGCACCTTTATTTAATACTTTTCATGGCATTCACTGAGTTGCATCATTTTTTTTAGCTCATACAGCTCTAAATCTATCTTCAATTTTTTATTTCCTTGATTAACACCCGAGTCTTTTTTCTCATCAATACTTAATAATTTTTCTTTCTTTATCTTCTTATCATTCTTATTATTTCACCATTTCTAGCAATAAAAGTTTACTGAATCATGCAATCCCAGAAGCCTTTTTATTATAAACATGCATCTTTCAAAACTGCTAACCTACTCAAAAACTTTTTAGATTCTAAGAATGATTACCCAACTTTATTTTAGCTTTTTGATCAGCCCAAAATTTATATTTCCCCAAAAAGTTGACCCTGAAAATTCTATTCTTAGATTTCTTATTTTTAGCTTTTCATTGACCTTTTTATATTTCTAAGAAATGTAACATGAACCACCAGGTCAATAATCATGACCTTGAAAACTCTATTTTAGATTTATGATTACCTTGCAACTTCTATTTTTAGTTTTGACCTTGACCAGCTCCAAAATTTTAAATTTACCGCCTAAAGTTTGACCTTGAAAGAGCTCCAAAACCTTCCGTTTTTCACCACCAGAGGGCGAGTGACCTTGAACTAGTCCAGAACCGGCCCCATATTACTACACTTAAGTAATTCTTATAGTTCGTTTAATCCTAAAAATAACAAATCTTTTTTGTGTCAAGTGTTCAGAAGTTGAAGAAGAACCTATGACCCTTTTGTTCTGAAATCGGCGTAAATTAAAAAATTTGTATTGACATCATGAGTTTGAAGAGGTATTTGTTCACCTTTATACCAGGGTAATGGAAAACACTTGTGACCCCTTTGTTTGAATCTGTCTAACCGACTGTACAATCATCGAGGCAAAAATTGTGTATTAGGACATCATAAGTTTGAAGAGGTATTTGTTTACCCAATACTTTGGTCTTCTGTTCTTTCCCAATTCTTATAGTTCTTTGATTCTAAAATTAACAAAACCTTTTTTGTCAAGTATTCAGAAGCCCGGAAGAGGAATCTATGACCCTGTTTGCTTCTGAAATCGGCGTAAATTGAGGAAAATTTGTGTATTAGGACATCATGAGTTTGAAGAGGTATTTGCTCACCTTTTATACCAGGGTACAGAAGTGTGGAATACCTGCTTGTGCCCCTGTTTGGTTCTGAAAACTGTCTAACTCGACTGTAACAATCATCGAGGCAAAAATTGTGTATTAGGACATCATAAGTTTGAAGAGGTTTTATTCACCTAATACTTTGTCTTCTGTTCTTTCCTAATTCTTATAGTTCTTTGATTCTAAAATTAACAAACCTTTTTGTGTCAAGTATTCAGAAGTCCGGAAGAAGAATCAATGACCCTGTTTGCTTCTGAAATGTCGGCGTAAATTGAGGCAAAATTTGTGTATTAGGACATCATGAGTTTAAAGAGGTATTTGTTCACCTTTTTATACTAGGGTACAGAAGGTGGAACACACTTGTGCCCCTGTTTGGTTCTGAAATCTGTCTAACCTGACTGTAACAATCATCGAGGCAAAATTGTGAATTAGGACATCATAAGTTTGAAGAGGTATTTGTTTACCTAATACTTTGGTCTTCTGTTCTTTCCTAATTCTTATAGTTCTTTGATTCTAAAATTAACAAAACCTTTTTGTGTCAAGTATTCAGAAGTCCGGAAGAGAAATTATGACCCTGTTTGCTTCTGAAATCGGCGTAAATTGAAGCAAAATTTGTGTATTAGGACATCATGAGTTTGAAGAGGTATTTCTAACCTTTATATACCAGGGTACAGAAGTGTGGAACACACACTCGTGCCCCTGTTTGGTTCTGAAATCTGTCTATCCCGACTGTATCAATCATCGAGACAAAATTGTGTATTAGGACATCATAAGTTTGAAGAGGTATTTGTTCACCTAATACTTTGGTCTTCTGTTCTTTCCTAATTCTTATAGTTCCTTTGATTCTAAAATTAACAGAACCTTATTTGTGTCAAGTATTCAGATGTCCGGAAGAGGAATCTATGACCCTGTTTGCTTCTGAAATCGGCCTAAATTGAGGCAAAATTTGTGTATTAGGACATCATGAGATAAAAGAGGTATTTGCTCACCTTTCATATACCAGGGTACAAAAGTGTGGAACACGAACTTGTGCACCGGTTAGGTTCTGAAATCTGTCTAACCCGACTGTAACAACCATCGAGGCAAAAATTGTGTGTTAGGACATCATAAGTTTGAAGAGGTATTTGTTCTCCTAATACTTTAGTCTTCTGTTCTTTCCTAATTCTTATAGTTCTTTTGATTCTAAAATTAACAAACCTTTTTGTGGCAGGTATTCAGAAATCCGGAAGAGGAATCTATGACCCTGTTTGCTTCCGAAATCGGCGTAAATTTAGACAAAAATTGTGTATTAGGACATCATGTGTTTAAAGGTATTTGCTCACCTTTTTATACCGGGTACAGAAGTGTGGAACACACTTGTGCCCTGTTGGTTCAGAAATCTGTCTAACCGACTGTACATCATCGAGGCAAAATTTGTGTATTAGGACATCACAGTTTAAGAGGTATTTGCTCACTTTTATATACCAGGGTACAAAGTGTGGAACACGTACTTGTGTTTGTTCTGAAATCTGTCTAACCCGACTGTAACAATCATCGAGGAAAAATTGTGTATTAGGACATCATAAGTTTGAAGAGGTATTTGTTCACCTAATACTTTGCTTCT
Source organism: Vesta saturnalis (assembly GCA_036346205.1). Taxonomy (NCBI): domain Eukaryota; kingdom Metazoa; phylum Arthropoda; class Insecta; order Coleoptera; family Lampyridae; genus Vesta; species Vesta saturnalis. The sequence goes on from JARFJB010000793.1 coordinate 6,002,402, forward strand.
GTTCTTTCCTAATTCTTATAGTTCTTTTGATTCTAAAATTAACAAACCTTTGTGTCAAGTGTTCAGAAGTTGAAGAGGAACCTATGACCCTGTTTGCTTCTGAAATCGCGTAAATTGAGGCAAAATTTGTGTATTAGGACATCATGAGTTTGAAGAGGTATTTGCTCAACCTTTTATATACAGGGTACAGAAGTGTGGAACACTACTTGTGACCCTGTTTGGTTCTGAAATCTGTCTAACCCGACTGTAACAATCATCGAGGCAAAATTGTGATTAGGACATCATAAGTTTGAAGAGGTATTTGTTCACCTAATACTTTGGTCTTCTGTTCTTTCCTAATTCTTATAGTTCTTTGATTCTAAAATTAACAAAACCTTTTTGTGTCAAGTATTCAGAAGTCCGGAAGAGGAAATTTATGACCCTGTTTGCTTCTGAAATCGGCGTAAATTGAAGGCAAAATTTTGTATTAGGACATCATGAGTTTGAAGAGGTATTTGCTCAACCTTTTATACCAGGGTACAGAAGTGTGGAACACACTTGTGCCCTGTTTGTTCTGAAATCTGTCTAACCCGACTGTAACAATCATCGAGGCAAAATTGTGTATTAGGACTTCTTAAGCTTTAAGATGTATTTGTTCACCTAATACTTTAGTCTTCTGTTCTTTCCTAGTTCTTATAGTTCTTTTGATTCTAAAATTAACAAACCTTTTTTGTGTCAAGTATTCAGAAGTCCGGAAGAGGAATCTATGACCCTGTTTGCTTCTGAAATCGGCGTAAATTGAGGCAAATTTGTGTATTAGGACATCATGAGTTTAAAGAGGTATTTGCTCACCTTTTATATACCAGGGTACAAAAGTGTGGAACACGTACTTGTGCCCCGGTTTGGTTCTGAAATCTGTCTAACCCGACTGTAACAATCATCGAGGCAAAAATTGTGTATTAGGACATCATAAGTTTGAAGAGGTATTTGTTCACCTAATACTTTAGTCTTCTGTTCTTTCCTAATTCTTATAGTTCTTTTGATTCTAAAATTAACAAACCTTTTTGTGTCAAGTGGTCAGAAGTCCGGAAGAGTAATCTATGACCCTGTTTGCTTCTGAAATCGGCGTAAATTGAGGCCAAATTTGTGTATTAGGACATCATGAGTTTGAAGAGGTATTTGCTGACCTTTTATAAACCAGGGTACAAAAGTGTGAACACGTACTTGTGCCCTGTTTGGTTCTGAAATCTGTCTAACCCGACTGTAACAATCATCGAGGCAAAATTGTGTATTAGGACATCATAAGTTTGAAGCGGTATTTGTTCACCTAATACTTTGGTCTTCTGTTCTTTCCCAATTCTAATAGATCTTTTGATGCAACAATTAACAAAACCTTTTGTGTCAAGTATTTAGAAGTCCGGAAGAGGAATCTATGACCCTGTTTGCTTCTGAAATCGGCGTAAATTGAGGCAAAATTTGTATTAGGACATCATGAGTTTGAAGAGGTATTTGCTCACCTTTTTATACCAGGGTACAGAAGTGTGGAACACGTACTTGTGCCCCTGTTTGGTTCTGAAATCTGTCTAACCGACTGTAACAATCATCGAGGCAAAATTGTGTATTAGGACATCATAAGTTTGAAGAGGTATTTGTTCACCTAATACTTTGTCTTCTGTCCATTCCTAATTATTATAGTTCTTTTGATTCTAAAATTAACAAAAACTCTTTGTGTCAAGTATTCAGAAGTCCGTAAGAGGAATCTATGACCCTGTTTGCTTCTGAAATCGGCGTAAATTGAGGCAAATTTGTGTATTAGGACATCATGAGTTTGAAGAGGTATTTGCTGACCTTTTTATACCAGGGTACAAAGTGTGGAACACGTACTTGTGCCCCTGTTTGGTTCTGAAATCTGTCTAACCCGAGTGTATCAATCATCGAGGCAAAAATTGTGTATTAGGACATCATAAGTTTGAAGAGGTATTTGTTCACCTAATACTTTAGTCTTCTGTTCTTTCCTAATTCTTATAGTTCTTTTGATTCTTAAATTAACAAACCTTTTTTGTGTCAAGCATTCAGAAGTCCGGAAGAGGAATCTATGACCCTGTTTGCTTCTGAAATCGGCGTAAATTGAGGCAAAATTTGTGTATTAGGACATCATGAGTTTAAAGAGGTATTTGCTCACCTTTTATATACCAGGGTACAAAAGTGTGGAACACGTACTTGTGCCCCGGTTTGGTTCTGAAATCTGTCTAACCCGACTGTAACAATCATCGAGGCAAAAATTGTGTATTAGGACATCATAAGTTTGAAGAGGTATTTGTTCACCTAATACTTTAGTCTTCTGTTCTTTCCGAATTCTTATAGTTCTTTTGATTCTAAAATTAACAAACCTTATTTGTGTCAAGCGTTCAGAAGTTGAAGAGGAATCTATGACCCTGTTTGCTTATGAAATCGGCGTAAGTTGAGGCAAAATTTGTGTATTAGGACACCATGAGTTCAAAGAGGTATTCTCTAACCTTTAATATACCAGGGTACAGAAGTGTGGAACACACACTTGTGCCCCTGTTTGATTCAGAAATCTGTCTAACCCGACTGTATCAATCATCGAGGCAAAAATTGTGTATTAGGACAACGTAAGTTTGAAGAGGTATTTGTTTACCTAATACTTTGGTCTTCTGCTCTTTCCTAATATTTATAGTTCTTTTGATTCTAAAATTAACAAAACCTTTTTTGTGTCAAGTATTCAGAAGTCCGGAAGAGGAATCTATGACCCTGTTTGCTTCTGAAATCGGCGTAAATTGAGGAAAAACTTGTGTATCAGGACATCAAGAGTTTGAAGAGGTATTTGCTCACTTTTATAACCAGGGTACAAAGTGTGGAACACGTTCTTGTGTCCCGGTTTGGTTCTGAAATCTGTCTAACCCGACTGTAACAATCATCGAGGCAAAAATTGTATATTAGGACATCATAAGTTTGAAGAGGTATTTGTTCACCTAATACTCCAGACTTCTGTTCTTTCCGAATTCTTATAGTTCTTTTGATTCTAAAATTAACAAATCCTTTTGTGTCAAGTGTTCAGAAGTTGAAGAGGAACCTATGACCCTGTTTGCGTCTGAAATCAGCGTAAGTTGAGGCAAAATTTGTGTATTAGGACATCATGAGTTCAAAGAGGTTTTCTCTAACCTTTTATATAGCAGGGTATAGAAGTGTGGAACACATACTTGTGACCCGGTTTGGTTCTGAAATCTGTCTAACCCGACGGTAACATTAATCGAGGCAAAAACTGTGTATTAGGATATCTTAAGCTTTAAGATGTATTTGTTCACCTAATACTTTAGTCTTCTGTTCTTTCCTAGTTCTTATAGTTCTTTTGATTCTAAAATTAACAAAACCTTTTTTGTGTCAAGTATTTAGAAGTCCGGAAGAGGAATCTATGACCCTGTTTGCTTCTGAAATCGGCGTAAATTGAGGCAAAATTTGTGTATTAGGACATCATGAGTTTAAAGAGGTATTTGCTCATTTTTTTTACAGAAGTGTGGAACACACCTTGTGCCCCTGTTTTGTTCGAAATCTGTCTAACCCGACTGTACAATCATCAAGGCAAAATTGTGATTAGGACATCTAAGTTTGAAGAGGTATTTGTTTACCTAATACTTTGGTCTTCTGTTCTTTCCTAATTTTATGTTCTTTTGATTCTAAAATTAACAAACCTTTTTTGTGTCAAGTTTCAGAAGTCCGGAAGATGAATCTATGACCCTGTTTGCTTCTGAAATCGGCGTAAATTGAGGCAAAATGTGTATTAGGACATCATGAGTTTGAAGAGGTATTTGCTCACCTTTTTATCCAGGGTACAGAAGTGTGGAACACACTTGTGCCCTGTTTGGTTCTGAAATCTGTCTAACCCGACTGTAACAATCATCGAAAAATTGTGAATTAGGACATCATAAGTTTGAAGAGGTATTTGTTTACCTAATACTTTGGTCTTCTGTTCTTTCCTAATTTCTTATAGTTCTTTGATTCTAAAATTAACAAACCTTTTTGTGTCAAGTTTCAGAAGTCCGGAAGAGGAATCTATGACCCTGTTTGCTTCTGAAATCGGCGTAAATTGAGGCAAAATTGTGTATTAGGACATATGAGTTTGAAGAGGTATTTGCTCACCTTTTATCCAGGGTACAGAAGTGTGGAACACATACTTGTGCCCCTGTTTGATTCTGAAATCTGTCTAACCCGACTGTATCAATCATCGAGGCAAAAATTGTGTATTAGGACATCATAAGTTTGAATAGGTATTTGTTCACCTCATACTTTAGTCTTCGGTTCTTTCCTAATTCTTATATTTTTTTTTATTCTAAAATTAACACATATTTTTTGTGTCAAGTATTCAGAAGTTGAAGAGGAATCTATGACCCTTCTTGCTTCTGAAATCGGCGTAAATTGAGACAAACCTTGTGTATTAGGACATCATGAGTTTGAAGATGTATTTGCTCACCTTTTATATACACCTGTACAGAAGTGTGGAACACGTACTTGTGCCCCGGTTTTGATCTAAAGTCTGTCTAATCGGAATGTAACAATCATCGAGGCAAAAATTGTGTATTAGGACATCACAAGTTTGAAGAGGCATTTGTTCACCTAATACTTTCGTCTTCTGTTCTTTCCTAATCCTTATAGTTCTTTTGATTCTAAAATTAACAATCCTTTTTAGTGGCAAGTATTCAGAAGTCCGGAAGAGAAATCTATGATTCTGTTTGCTTCTGAAATCGGCGTAAATTGAGGCAAAATTTGTGTATTAGGACATCATGAAGAGGTATTTCACCTTTATATACCAGGGTACAGAAGTGTGGAACACGTACTTGTGCCCCTGTTTGGTTCTGAAATCTGTCTAACCCGACTGTAACAATCATCGAGCAAAATTGTGTATTAGGACATCATAAGTTTGAAGAGGTATTTGTTCACCTAATACTTTGGTCTTCTGTTCTTTCCTAATTCTTATAGTTCTTTTGATTCTAAAATTAACAAACCTTTTTGTGTCAAGTCTTCAGAAGTCCGGAAGATGAATCTATGACCCTGTTTGCTTCTGAAATCGGCGTAAATTGAGGCAAAATTTGTGTATTAGGACATCATGAGTTTGAAGAGGTATTTGCTCACCTTTTTATCCAGGGTACAGAAGTGGAACACTTTGTGCCCTGTTTGGTTCTGAAATCTGTCTAACCCGACTGTAACAATCATCAAGGCAAAAAATTGTGTATTAGGACATCATAAGTTTGAAGAGGTATTTGTTTACCTAATACTTTGGTCTTCTGTTCTTTCCTAATTTTATAGTTCTTTTGATTCTAAAATTAACAAACCTTTTTGTGTCAAGTTCAGAAGTCCGGAAGAGAATCTATGACCCTGTTTGCTTCTGAAATCGGCGTAAATTGAGGCAAAATTGTGTATTAGGACATCATGAGTTTGAAGAGGTATTTGCTCACCTTTTTTAAGGGTACAGAAGTGTGGAAACACTTGTGCCCTGTTTGGTTCTGAAATCTGTCTAACCTGACTGTAACAATCATCGAGGCAAAATTGTGTATTAGGACATCATAAGTTTGAAGAGGTATTTGTTTACCTAATACTTTGGTCTTCTATTCTTTCCTAATCCTTATAGTTCTTTTGATTCTAAAATTAACAATCCTTTTTAGTGGCAAGTATTCAGAAGTCCGGAAGAGAAATCTATGATTCTGTTTGCTTCTGATATCGGCGTAAATTGAGGCAAAATATGTGTATTAGGACATCATGACTTTAAAGAGGAGTTTGCTCACCATTATATTCCAGGGTACAGAAGTGTGGACCACGTACTTGTGCCCCGGTTTGGTTCTGTAACCTGTCTAACCCGACTGTATCAATCATCGAGGCAAAAATTGCGTATTACGACATCATAAGTTTGAAGAGGTATTTGTTCAACTATTACCTTAGTCTTCTGTTCTCTCCTAATTCTTATAGTTCTTTTGATTCTAAAATTAACAAAGCCTTTTTTGTGTCAAGTATTCGGAAGTCCGGAAGAGGAACCTATGACCCTGTTTGCTTCTGAAGTCGGCGTAAATTGAGGCAAAATTTGTGTATTAGGACATCATGAGATTGGAGAGGTATTTTCTCACCTTTTTTATACCACTGTACAGAAGTGTGGAACACGTACTTGTGCCCCGGTTTTGATCTGAAATCTGTCTAACCGGACTGTAACAATCATCGAGGCAAAAATTGTGTATTAGGACATCATAAGTTTGAAGAGGCATTTGTTCACATAATACTTTAGTCTTCTGTTCTTTCCTAATTCTTATAGTTCTTTTGATACTAAAATTAACAAACCTTTTTAGTGGCAAGTATTCAGAAGTCCGGAAGAGGAACCTATGACTCTGTTTGCTTCTGATGGCGGGGTAAATTGAGGCAAAATTTGTGTATTAATACATCATGACTATAAAGAGGTGTTTGCTCACTTATATATTCCAGGGTACAGAAGTGTGGACCACGTACAAGTGCCCCGGTTTGGTTCTGAAACCTGTCTAACACGACTATAACAATCAGCGAGGCAAAAATTGTGTATTAGGACATCATAAGTATGAAGAGGTATTTGTTCAACTATTACCTTTGTCTTCTGTCCATTCCTAATTATTATAGTTCTTTTGATTCTAAAATTAACAAAAACTCTTTGTGTCAAGTATTCAGAAGTCCGTAAGAGGAATCTATGACCCTGTTTGCTTCCGAAATCGGCAAAAATTGGGGCAAAATTTGTGTATTAGGACATCATGAGTTCAAAGAGGTAATTGCTCACCTTTTATGTACCAGGGTACAAAAGTGTGGAACACGTACTTGTACACCGGTTTGGTTCTGAAATCTGTCTAACCCGACAGTAACAATCATCGAGGCAAAATTGTGTATTAGGACATCAAAGTTTGAAGAGGTATTTGTTCACTAATACTTTGCCTTCTGTTTTCCTAATTCTTATAGTTCTTTTGATTCTAAAATTAACAAACCTTTTTGTGTCAAGTATTCAGAAGTCCGTAAGAGGAATCTATGACCCTGTTTGCTTCCGAAATCGGCAAAAATTGGGGCAAAATTTGTGTATTAGGACATCATGAGTTCAAAGAGGTAATTGCTCACCTTTTATACCAGGGTACAGAAGTGTGGAACACGTACTTGTGCCCCTGTTTGGTTCTGAAATCTGTCTAACCGACTGTAACAATCATCGAGGCAAAATTGTGTATTAGGACATCATAAGTTTGAAGAGGTATTTGTTACCTAATACTTTGGTCTTCTGTTCTTCCTAATTTTATAGTTCTTTTGATTCTAAAATTAACAAACCTTTTTGTGTCAAGTATTCAGAAGTCCGGAAGAGAATCTATGACCCTGTTTGCTTCTGAAATCGGCGTAAATTGAGGCAAAATTTGTGTATTAGGACATCATGAGTTTGAAGAGGTATTTGCTCACCTTTTTATACCAGGGTACAAAGTGTGGAACACACTTGTGCCCTGTTTGGTTCTGAAATCTGTCTAACCCGACTGTAACAATCATCGAGGCAAAATTGTGTATTAGGACATCATAAGTTTGAAGAGGTATTTGTTCACCTAATACTTTGTCTTCTGTTCTTTCCTAATTCTTATAGTTCTTTTGATTCTAAAATTAACAAACCTTTTTGTGTCAAGTATTCAGAAGTCGAAAGGATCTATGACCCTGTTTGCTTCTGATCGGCGTAAATTGAGCAAAATTGTGTATTAGGACATCATGAAAAAAAAAAAAAAAAAAAAAAAAAAAAAAAAAAAAAAAAAAAAAAAAAAAAAAAAAAAAAAAAAAAAAAAAAAAAAAAAAAAAAAAAAAAAAAAAAAAAAAAAAAAAAAAAAAAAAAAAAAAAAAAAAAAAAAAAAAAAAAAAAAAAAAAAAAAAAAAAAAAAAAAAAAAAAAAAAAAAAAAAAAAAAAAAAAAAAAAAAAAACCCTGTTTGCTTCTGAAATCGGCGTAAATTGGGGCAAAATTTGTGTATTAGGACATCATGAGTTTGAAGAGGTATTTGCTCACCTTTTATACCAGGGTACAGAAGTGTGGAATACGTACTTGTGCCCCGGTTTTGATCTGAAATCTGTCTAACCGGACTGTAACAATCATCGAGGCAAAAATTGTGTATTAGGACATCATAAGTTTGAAGAGGTATTTGTTCACCTAATACCTTGGTATTCTGTTAATTCCTAATTCTTATAGTTCTTTTGATTCTAAAATTAACAAACCATTTTTGTGTCAAGTATTCAGAAGTCCGGAAGAGGAATCTATGACTCTGTTTGCTTCTGATATCGGCGTGAATTGAGGCTAAATTTGTGTATTAATTACTCATGACTTTAAAGAGGTGTTTGCTCACTTATATATTCCAGGGTACAGAAGTGTGGACCACGTACAAGTGCCCCGGTTTGGTTGTGAAACCTGTCTAACACGACTATAACAATCAGCGAGGCAAAAATTGTGTATTAGGGCATCATAAGTATGAAGAGGTATTTGTTCAACTATTACTTTCGTCTTCTGTCCATTCCTAATTCTTATAGTTCTTTTGATTCTAAAATTAACAAACCTTTTTTGTGGCAAGTATTCAGAAGTCCGGAAAAGGAATCTATGACTCTGTTTGCTTCTGATGTCGGCGTAAATTGAGGCAAAATTTGTGTATTAGGACATCATGAGTTTGAAGAGGTATTTGCTCACCTTTTATATTACAGGGTACAGAAGTGTGGAACACGTACTTGTGCCCCGGTTTGGTTCTGTAATCCGTCTAACCCGACTGTATCAATCATCGAGGCAATAATTGAGTATTAGGACATCGTAAGTTTGAAGAGGTATTTGTTTACCTAATACTTTGGTATTCTGTTCTTTCCTAACTCTTATAATTCTTTTGATTCTGAAATTAACAAATCTTTCTTGTGTCTAGTGTTCAGAAGTTGAAGAGGAATCTATCATCCTGTTTGCTTCTGAAATCGGCGTAAGTTCAGGCAAAATTTGTGACATCATTAGTTTGAAGGGGTATTTGCTCACTTTTTTATACCAGGGGTACAGAAGTGTGGAACACACACTCGTGCCCCCGTTTGGTTCTGAAATCTGACTATCCCGACTGTATCAATCATCGAGTGTATTAGGACATCATAGGTTTGAAGAGGTATTTGTTCACCTAATACTTTAGTCTTCTGTTCTTTCCTAATTCTTATAGTTCTTTTGATTCTAAAACTAACAAAACGTTTCTTGTGTCAAGTATTCAGAAGTCCGGAAGAGGAATCTATGACCCTGTTTGCATCTGAAATCGGCGTAAATTGTGGCAAAAATTGTGTATTAGGTCATCATATGTTTGAAGAGGTATTTTCTCACCTTTTATATACCAGGGTACAAACGTGTGGAACACTTACTTGTGCCCCGGTTTGGTTCTGAAATCTGTCTAACCCGACTGTAACAATAATCGGGTCAAAAACTGTGTATTAGGACATCATAAGTTTGAAGAGGTATTTGTACGCTTTATTCTTCTGTCCTTTCCTAATTCTTATAGTTCTTTGGTTCTAAAATTAACAATTCTTTTTGTGTCAAGTGTTCAGAAGTTTAAGAGGAATCAATGGCCCTGTTTGCTTCTGAAATCGGCGTAAATTGATGCAAAATCTGTGTATTAGGACATCATGAGTTTGAAGAGGTACTAGCTCACATTATTATACCAGGGGTACAGAAGTGTGCAACTAACAATTGTGCTCCTGATTGGTTCTGAAGTCTGTCTAACCCGACTGTATCAATCATCGAGGGAAAAATTCTGTATTAGGACATCATATGTTTGAAGAGGTATTTGTTTACCTAATACTTTGGTCTTCTGTTCTTTCCTAATTCCTATAGTTCTTTTGATTCTAAAATTAACAAAACCTTTTTGTGTCAAGTGGTCAGAAGTCCGGAAGAGTAATCTATGACCCTGTTTGCTTCTGAAATCGGCGTAAATTGAGGCAAAATTTGTGTATTAGGACATCATGAGTTTGAAGAGGTATTTGCTCACCTTTTTATACCAGGGGTACAGAAGTGTGGAACACGTACTTGTGCCCCTGTTTGGTTCTGAAATCTGTCTAACCCGACTGTAACAATCATCGAGGCAAAAATTGTGTATTAGGACATCATAAGTTTGAAGAGGTATTTGTTCACCTAATACTTTGGTCTTCTGTTCTTTCCTAATTCTTATAGTTCTTTTGATTCTAAAATTAACAAACCTTTTTTGTGTCAAGTATTCAGAAGTCCGGAAAAGGAACCTATGACCCTGTTTGCTTCTGAAATCGGCGTAAATTGAGGCAAAATTTGTGGAGGCATTTGCTCACCTTTTTATACCAGAGGTTCAGAAGTGTGGAACACACTTGTGCCCCTGTTTGGTTCTGAAATCTGTTAACCTGACTGTAACAATCATCGAGGCAAAATTGTGTATTAGGACATCATAAGTTTGAAGAGGTATTTGTTTACCTAATACTTTGGTCTTCTGTTCACTCCTAATTCTTATAGTTCTTTTGATTCTAAAATTAACAAGACTTTCTTGTGTCAAGTACTCAGAAGCCCGGAAGAGGAATCTATGACTCTGTTTGCTTCTGATGTCGACGTAAATTGAGGCAAAATTTGTGTATTAGGACATCATGATTTTAAAGAGGTATTTGCTCACCTTTCATATACCTGGGTACAGAAGTGTGGAACACGTACTTGTGCCCCGGTTTGGTTCTGAAATCTGTCTAACCGTACTGTAACAATCATCGAGGCGAAATTGTGTATTAGGGCATCATAAGTTTGTATTTGTTCACCTAATACTTTAGTCTTCTGTTCTTTCCTAATTCTTATAGTTCGTTTGATTCTAAAATTAACAAACCTTTTTGTATCAAGTACTCAGAAGTCCGGAAGAGGAATTTATGACCCTGTGTGCTCCTGAAATCGTCGTAAATTGAGACAAAAATTGTGTATTAGGACATCATAGGTTTGAAGAGGTATTTGCTCACCATTTTTATACCAGGGGTACAGAAGTGTGGAACACATACTTGTGCCCCTGTTTGGTTCTGAGATCCGTCTAACTCGACTACAACAATCATCGAGGCAAAAATTGTGTATTAGGACATCATAAGTTTGAAGAGGTTTTGTTACCTAATACTTTGTCTTCTGTTCTTTCCTAATCCTTATAGTTCTTTTGATTCTAAAATTAACAAACATTTTTAGTGTCAAGTAGTCAGAAGCTCGGAAGTGGAATCTATGACCCTGTTTGCTTCTGAAATCGGCGTAAATTGAGGCAAAATTTGTGTATTAGGACATCATGTGTTTGAAGAGGTATTTGCTCACCTTTTTTATACCAGGGGTACAGAAGTGTGGAAAACGTACTTGTGCCCCTGTTTTGTTCTGAAATCTGTCTAACCCGACTGTAACAATCATCGAGGCAAAAATTGTGTATTAGGACATCGTAAGTTTGAAGAGGTAAAGGATTTCACCAACATCGATTGTCTACAAGTATTATACTTCTATATTGTTAGATATGAATTGGAGTATGTTGTTGTTTGCTTTCCAATTTATAATCACAATTATAATCAATCATAAAAAAACTGCCAAATTTTTATTTTCATGTTAAATTACATTTTTGTTGGAAAACATAGTATAAACAAACAATTTAACTAAATTTTGAAAAATACTTTACAAATATTGTGTTTTTTTTTAAACCCATTTGGGGATCATGGCGGTTTGCATGTATTAAGTACTTAAAGGCTGAAATGAACTACATGTTTATTTATTATTTGGAAATGTAGTTTGCAGTACAGAAAATTAAACCAGTTTTTTCTAAAAAAAAGTAAAATGAATTATTTTGAATGCCACTGAATCATGCACTCAACATGAACTACACTTGGAACATTGTTTTCTGACATTCGTCTTGCAAACTGCGCGCTTCCTCTGCTTCCCTTCATTTGTTCGCTCAAGATAATGGCCCACTGAATCTTTTCTTACATCTTGTGGCACACGCTTTTCAGCTTCTATGTTATAGCAAGGCCTACCAGCTCTCTTTGGATCAGACATTGATGATATACTCAAATAACTTATTACAATGGCTCTTCGGAAATCCAACAAAGGAATGGTTTTATTCGCCAGACAGTACAAAACATGCGCATTCACAACTGCCATGTCAACAATATTTGTAAATATGGGAAAATACCACCGTTTGGCTCTTATTTTTATTCTATACTTCTGGACATTCCAGTCTAATTTATCCACGCCTCCCATTAATTTATTATAATTCATTATAAGGTCGGATTGTGGAATTGATACATATCTTTTATCTGTTCGAGACCATCTGTTTACGCGAGCTATCGGAATCACCTCAGCATTATTAGACAAAAGCCTTACCATACTGCTGTCCTTCCATACAACGGCAAATATTCCATTATCTTTGTCGAAACGATAATCAAAGGCACCACGAGCTTCCTTTTTCATTTCGCTGTCATTTTTCAAAGGACATTGCTTCGGACTGTATCAGTTGCACAAATTTTTCTTTTCGTCAAAATTTGCATTAGATCGTAGCTGGTAAAAAAAATCCGAAGCGTATAGGTTTGCCCCTAATAAATTGTTTTAGATAATGGTGTCCATAATATCTTACTATTTGTTCATCAATACTAATATTGTGACTAACGACGCCAAACTTCATACAGAGGTTATCTATAATTGGCCTAATTTTGTGCAACTTGTCCCGGTCTTCTTGATTTGCTGGGATTGTAGAATTATCGTTATCCTTGTATCTTCAAATAGCGATTTCTGGGCATACATTTTCGAACAATTTGTATATTTAGATCTTCTTGTTCTGACCAGTACATATGTTCTTGTGATAATGAGTGGTGCCCTGTCAAAAGGAGAATGCCTAAAAATTGTTTTAAGCACTCTACAGAAAAGGTAAAATCATGTCTATTGTTTTATGCTGCTTATATAACGCTTTGTCTAACAATATGAGTTGCGAGATCATCATCAAACAACATTTCAAATATTTCTACCGGAGATTTTCCCTTGATTTCGTCGATTCATTTTTGTTTTCGCAGATTACAGACTTCCTTATTTTTGTCTTTTTGTTCCGCCAAAATAGAAAACTCTGCACGAATTCGTTCCCATTTTACGGATGTGCTGTCAGCTGATTTTTTTGATTTTTTAGCAATTTTTGTATATTTATTAGCTGATGTAGACGGTGAACCATGAATTTCAACACTTCCTGGAATATCGTCAGGCACTGTATCCTCGAATGTATCTTCATCTATATCTTCGGAATCAGTGATATCGTCCACACGATCTGGAGGAAGTTCGACTATATCTATAGGACTTTCATCATAGTCGTCTTTATCAAGATAAACATCATTTTCAGGATCATTAATGTAGTCCTCCAATTCCCTTAATGTTCTAAACCTTCTAGAAACCATGATCTAAAACTAAAAGTAAATTCAATCACAGAGATCATTTGATTACCATTTATTTATATGTATGGGAGAGTCGTCTAGTATCGGACAGTGACTGGTTACGACGTATGCTACAAGTGGCAGCACCTGTCAAGCGCTAGCCGTGTTCATTAAGATGTTAAAGGTGAGCCCTCGCCATCTTGCATGAAAGTGCATCGCGGTTAGTCTGTCAGTGCGCGTTTTTACCCTTTTCATTGTGGCACCCTGCATGGAACTAACTTTACTGAGTGGCAGAGTTCTAACAAGTAAGTGTTTTATGGTGTTAATATTATTAACATGTAATTTAGACTATAGTTAGTTAGTTTGCGGCAGATAACCTTTATCGGAGCATTATTTTTTCGTGATGAGTGTCAGTCGGTGGCACCGGACAGAGTCGAGTAGGGTGGTATCGGACATGATAACTATTTTATAAATTCGTATCTAAATGAGTGGCTTTTTGTTTTCCAGATAAAAATGCCGAAGATTCGAGGAAAATGGGAAGAGGGGAATATGAAAAAAGCAATGGAAAAAGTAATTTCAAAAGAATTAAGTATTAGGGAAGCGAGTGCAGCTTACTTTGTGCCAAAAAGTTCATTAGGTGACCGCATAAAATTACTTTCTGGGGGAAGAGAAGCTACATCTAACCCTTGCACTACTAACAAGGGAACATTTCAAAGGACATTTGATAGAGAAACAGCACAAATTCTATACAATCATGTAAAAACTCTCGACAACCAGCTCATGCCTCTCAGCAAAGCTGAGTTCTTAAAGCTTGTCTATCAACTAGCAGAAAAAATGAAAATTAAACATCGTTTCAATAAAGAAAGGAAAATGGCTGGGAAAGATTTCTACTACTACTTTATGAGCCGTCACCAAGATTTATCTTTGAGAACGGCTGAATCAACCAGCCTACAAAGAGCTGCTGGCTTTAATAAAACGCAAGTAACCAGATTTTTGATCAGTTATCAACATTAATTGAGAGGCATAATTTCAGTCCATCGAACATATTTAATGCCGATGAGACAGGTGTCTCTGTCGTCCACAATAACAAACTCAAGGTAATCTCTGTCAAAGGGAAAAAGCAAGTGGGAAAATTAACGTCTGCAGAAAGAGGCATAAATGTCACAATCCTTTTATCAATAAATGCCACAGGTGATCTATTCATTCCACCTCTTTTGTTTATCCTCGTGTACGAATCGATCAAGAGCTGAAAAAGATGCGCCAATGGGAAGCATTTTGATGGCCAAAAGAGTGGATGGATTACAGCTGAGGATTTTTCAAATGGTTGCATTTGTTTGTGGAGCGAGTGAACCCTAGCGAGAAAAATCCTGTGTTATTACTACTGGACGGACACTCAAGTCACAAGGACCTCAATGTTATTACATATGCTAAGCAAAATAATATTCATATGCTTAGTTTACCCCCACCTCTCACAAATTACAGCCCTTGGATAGGGCTGTTATGAAGCTCATTCAAAATGCCTATAATGAGGCGTGTGCTTTATGGATGAGAAAGTATCCCAACCTAAAATATCGCTAAAAGACATAGCTGGCCTGGTTAACGTGGCATTTTCAAGAATCTGCCGAATGGAGTTAGCACAATCAGGTTCCCGTGCACTTGAGTGCACGGGAATTCATCCATTCGATCGGAACGTTTTTACAGATCTAGACTTCTCTGCCTCACTCATCAACGTTGAAGAAGACGCAAATGGTGATGCAACTACAGCTCAACCATCTACAAATGTTGATAAAGAAACAGCTCCTGGGCCATCTACAAACCAAGGCCGCAACAGTCTACAAGATCTATTCGCAGATTCAGGCTCTGATGTCCCAGTCTTAAATGAGAGGCAAAATGAAAGTGCTAATGAACCAACTTCATCTTTGTATCTTGCAACAGAAGAAATGCCCACTCCTCAAGCACATGCATCTGTTGGCGAAAGTTTGTTGTTAGAACTTTCACCCTTGCCCAGCACATCCAATGTTAAGTTTCAATCACGAGGAAGCCGTGGTGAACAAAGTCAAATCTGACATCCACTCCTTACAAGAACCAAATTGTAGAAAAAAAACGTATTCAGAAAGAGAAACTTGATGCAATTGAAGAAAAGAAGAAACTTAACGAATTAAAAGAAAAGTCAAAAAATGCGAAGGAAAAGGCTAAGGTTAAGAACAAATTAAATGTGAAAAATGAGAATGCTACAAAAAACAGAAACCTCAATGAATCAAGGGATTTAAAGAGAAGATTTGAGGGAAAGGAAAATGTAAAAAAAATTCTAAAATTTGACAGCTGCAGCAATCAAGCAAATCAGTCTACTAACTGCATTATTTGTGAAGAAAGTTTTGAAGAGGATTGGATCCAATGTTCTAGATGCAAAGGATGGGCCCATGAGAAATGTGCCAATTTAGAAGGGGACGATCTGTTTTACTTTTGTGATGTGTGTAAATAATTTGGAAAACCAATGGATGTGACCAACTAGTGTGTAGAGTTAATTAAATTACTATTAAGCACTATTTTTCTTTTGTAATACCTAATAAAAAAACATTATTTCATTATTTGTGAGTCTGTCCGATACCACCCTCCACTTTTTGAAAATGGTAATTTACAAGAACTTTTTTCCTTTTTTGATATTAGTATCTAAAAGTAAATATTACGATACACCCTTATGGTGTATGTAGACAATGTCTTGAAGTATCGTTTCATGATTTTCCTAATCCATTTCAGGTAAATACAATTTTGTTTTGAAAAAAAGCTAAGGTGTCCGATACCGACTGTCACCTATACAATTTTCTTAAAAATCGTCGAATGTTCCATGATCCCCATTTGGGTATCGACAGTTTCATGAGTGTAGTTACAGTATTTGTGAATAATGCCACTTCACTAATAAAGTTATGTGTTTTAGAAAGTTATAACCTAATATTGTAGTTCAAAACTTACCATTCATTTTTTTTTATAAATCAATTAATATTTCACTTATTTAGAACAAATATTTGAAGGCACTTGCTACAATACTTGTATTTACCTCTCAATAATTGAACCTGGCCTTGAAAACCCGCATGACTTTCTTTACATTGTTGCCAGCATGAAAAAATTACGCAATCCCCAATTGGGGATCGTGGTAGTTAATGGGTTAATTCATTTTAACATTGTAGTTTCATCATTGTAGTTTAGTGTCTCGATTAAATTGTTTAGTACCACATTCAACACAATATCCTGTCAATTTTTTTCTCCCGAAAACCAATACAAACTTACTACAGAAATCTCCATTTTATGTTATGTGCAAAAATTTTAATTGAATATCATTTCTTTGCAACATTCATTTTTCTTATTAGTGAATTATTGTTAGTTTCATAGGTTAATCATAATGTGAACACTTTTTGAATGTCCTATTAGTTTGTAGTTTTGGATAATAAAGATTATTGTTATTATTATTATTATTAACATCTCAAGCAATTATGACAGATGTTACCATTTACTGAGGACGATAACTGTAATTGTTACCGAAACATATAATAATGGTGAGCATTTACATTTTCATATTCCATACTTTTCTGTTTATTAGATAAGTACGGTTAGGCAGGAGTTGAGAATTTTGTCAGACACCATGCAGGTTGCTAAGCAAAAGGTTGTATTTTCTTAGTACAAAATTTATTAACCTGTGTAGGACGTATTGCTCAAAAATTGTGGAGAATAAGGATGTTAAAGACATTGGTCAATGATCTTTTATTTCCTTTTGATGTAAAGATACTACTTTACTGGCTTTAGTTCGGGAAATTTCACTGTGCAAACAATAAATTTATTGCCTGGACTAATGGGTCACTACTGCTTTGAGATCGATTTAGCTGGAACTCCGAGATGCATTACTAATCATTTTATATAAATAATACACAATGATTTAGCAAAATTTGTTTATATTAACTGAATCTTTCTAAATATAAAGGTTCACCAATGTAGTAATGCACACTTATGTTTTACAATTAAAAACTTTTATAGTAAATTCACCAAAAATTTATTTACTTGTCTTGATAAAATTCTCTTACAATAATGACTCACTATAATAATAGGGACCAGGGAAATAGTGAAAATAATTACAAAAATATATTTACACATATTACATATATTGCAATGCAATGCAACTAAGCTGTTTAACATTGCAACATACGAAAATTGTCATGAATTATTACATTACAGAATTCCAGAGCTGCTTTAAACAACACCTAAGTTACTAAAGGGTATTTTTCACTTTTTCAATACCTAATTAAGTTACAAGGTGATGTTTTGCAAAAAAATCCGTTAAAACTATCTTATTCGCGTAAATTACTCAAGTACTACAATTTATATATAATATATTATATACATAACAACTTAAAATTGAGAAACAAGAATTGCGAAGTTTTAAACAGGATCAGATTGGAAAATGTACAGAAAGTTAAGTAGGGTAAGTGGTCCAGTAATTGACCATAACCCAGTGATTGACCACTTATCGAATAACTAAGGTTGTATTTTGAATTTTAGCGCCAAATCGGCTTGATTCTGTGTATTAATATGTCTTGTACCACTAACAACTGAAATTAGGTTAAAATTTTCAACAGTTGGCAACTCTGAAAACTTAATGTCTGCTAAGGTGCGATTTTGTAATGTTTCTTAGTGTTTTGGTTAAGGAACATCGGTATTATCATCGAGTGACATCCGTCTACTGTAAGTATATTTTCTTTTTGTCACCTTATCATTTAAAAGTCAAAAGGGTATATTTTAGTAATTTTAATAAAAGAATAGCTCTTCTATCTTTTTTCCTTTTAAATTGAACCTGGTCAATTTCTGGATTCGAAAATATCACATCAACCTAATGATTGACCAGAGCGGTCAACTACTGGGTTCAATGTTTTACCAGTGGTGGACAACTAATGGCGCCTTTGTGATAGTGAATGACCAGTGCATGTTTTAGCTACTTTTGGGCGTAAAACGTTTTAAGATTACAGAGCATTTGAATATTTTGGTTAAGGCTTCTTATTGGCATGTTTTAACAAGCAATATGTAATCATTTTTAGATAAAACATGGCTGAGAAAAAAAGGAAACCTTTCTTTAAATATACAGAAGAAATGTTAAGAGAAGCAGTCGACGCTATAAATGAGAGAAATGTAAAAGTGAGGGAGGCTGCCCGTTTGTATGGCATACCTCACAGTACACTACTGAACAAAATAAAAGGTAAAACGCCAATGGAGAGAAGAATGGGTCCAACCACAGTTATACCAAAGCTAGAAGAAGAGACTCTAGTTAAATTTATAATTGCTACATCAAAAAAAGGATTTCCTGTGTCCAAGTCTCGTCTTATTTCACTTGTGAGAGAAATCACAGAGAAACGTCATCCTACAGGTTGGTTTTCTTTTGTATTTCCAGGTTCTTTTTTCCTAAAATCCTTTTAGTTCTTTTTTTCTGTTAAACGTATGTCTCCTAGAATGATGACGAATCTTGTGATTTTAGAATAAAAAATAAATAAATAGCCTAGACCTTTACGTGTATGATTTTAATTACAGTTTCGAAAAGGCATGCAGGCATCAATCAGGCCAGAGCTGCTGTTACAGAAAAATCGATAAGGAACTGGCATGGAAATTTAAAGAAGTATGTTGAAGATGAATATGGCTCGGAAGGACTTGAAATCTTACAAGATCCTTCAAGGATCCTAAACTCAGATGAGACCGGCTTTATGATAAACCCCAAAATTGGCTTAGTTTTAGGACCTAAAGGGGAAAAAAATATGTATCAGATAAAAATTGGCCAGGAGAAAGAACAAATAACGACCCTTTTAACAATTAGCGCAGATGGCCATATTCTACCTCCTCTTGTTGTGTTACCTTTTGAGAGGGTTCCTGCAAAGGTAGCGCAACAATACAACAAAGATTGGACTTTTGGCAACACAAAGTCCGGATGGATGACGTCTAAGGTCTTTGTGGGATATCTACAAAATTCCTTTGTTTCGTAGTTTGAAACGTAATTGGGCTAACGAAGTGGAAGAATTCAGAGCAGCAAATAAGTATCAGCCCGTAACAAAAGCTTTATTTGGGCCTCTTTTGGAGAAAGCTTTGTCTAAGACGACTAAAGAGACAGTAGTAAACGGCTTCCGTCTATGTGGCATTTTTCCGTTTAATGTCGAAGCTATAGACTTCTCTAAATGCTTAGAACATTCCACTCGAACTGTTGAAGATCGGGGTGTGGGGTTTAAACCGGCTAGTTTGGGATTTTCCGAGCTCTTGTATATAGAATCATGTAAGCAGCACGGAAGAACCGAACAGTTCCGAAAAACATTTGACGAGGGCAAAGAATGGGAAGGTGACGAAACAGCTTTGGAGCTTTACAAAGTTTGGCGAAAATTTTTAAGGGCCATTCCTGCATCTGAAACAGCTCCAGATATGCAAGAACAGACCAAGAGTGTTCTTCAATCGACACCAGTGCACACTCCTCGTATGGAAGAAGTTCTTCAAACAGCGCACAGTTCAGATCATGAAGAACCAGAAACCGGTGTTCTTCAAACGACACCAGTGCACACTCCGCGTTTGCAAGAAGAATGCAGTAGTCTTCTTCAAACAGTGCCCAATCCAAGTCATGAACAACCAAAAACCAGTGTAGTCCAAGCAGCCCCTTCTCGTACTCCTACTCCAAGTACTAGTGACGTGAGTTCTTCTTTTTACTCAAAAATAGTATGGCCTGAAGATACACCGCCAAAAAAGAAGGGAAGAGTTATGAATTTTCCTCAGGGGTCAGGTGCAAGGCGCTGGATTGAATATTATGAAAAACAAAAAAAAAGATGCGTCTGATAAAGAAGCTATGAAAATAGCGAAAATGGAGGAAAGAAAACGTAAAAAGGAAGAAAAGGAAAACGCCTCAAATAAGAGAAAAATTAAGAAAAAAGAAGTCAAAAGTGATGTTTATGATACAAGTGAAGATGAAGAAATAGAAAAAGCAGTTGCAAATCTTTCAGATTCCTCTGGCGGGGAATGGGAAGAGAAAATGGATGAGGATGAAGAAGTTTCAGAAGTTCCAATTTTTGGACAGAAACTAAAGATGTAAACGAAAAAGATTGGGCGGTAGTAGGATACCAAGGAAGAAAAAATAACATAATATATTATGTCGGCAAAGTACAGAACAGAGATGGCCAGAAAGTGTCAGTTACCTTTTTGAAGAAACAAAGAGGATCGTCATTCGTATTTCCAACAGTTAAAGATGAAGCCACCATCCCCATTTCTGAAGTCAAAAAAGTGCTGCCTGCTCCAACCTTAAATTTCCTTCAGCTATTTTAATTGTTTAAATAGGCCTAAATCATTTTACAATAATAAAAGCACTTTCTTAAACGTACCTACACACTGTTGGAAAGCTACATAGGGTAGCCTAGACCTATCTAATTAAGTATTTGGGTTTGTGAAAATGTTAAAAAAAATCAGTTAAAGGTTTAACCTTTTAAACTCGATTAAAGTGTAAAATAAGTCAATTAAGACTCCGGTCAATTACTGGTCAATTCAAGGTCAACTATTAGCCTTTAATGGTCAATTACTGGTAATTTTGCTGAATATTTCTTCAAAAACAGAAAAAGTCCTGAAGGGTTGAGGTTCACGGCAAAAGGTAAAAACACTACCGTTACACAAAGTTTTAGGTTTACAATGCAGAAAATAAAACTTTGATATATTTAAAAATGTCGAAGACATGAAAATTATTAATAAAAAATGTCCTTAACTGGTCAATTACTGGACCACTTACGCTAATTGTAATTCTTTGGATAAATAACCTGTTCCCCTGATTGTTGTGTCTTAAATAATAAATATTAATAAACATAGAAGAAGATAGTAAATTGAACAATAATTTAAGTAACAACGGTTAAGAGAATAAACTATTAGTCTTTTTCAATTTTTGAGTATTAACACCGGCATTAAGCCAAACTCAAGGTATGTCATGATGATCGGCACCAGTGAGAGATTGTTGTGCTATAAAATAAAAAAAAAATTTAATTTACTATTATAAAAATTGTTGGTACGAAATGATGAATAAATCAAAGTATGCAAAACTTACCAACATTCATAACATGATACTTGAAACAAAAAAAAATATGCACGAGTTCGAATGATCAATAATGTTAAAATTATACACAGAGAGCCTATTTTAAAAGTTGAAACTTTTAAATAGTAGATATTACACCACTGATTACTATAGCCAAAAATCATTAGCTGATTTTAAAATAATTTGTGTAAAAAAAGAATAACTCGTTACATGAATATCTTCAGTTTCATAGGTGTAATGTATGTGGTAACTATGACTAGACACAATTAAAAATCTTAAAATCTCAAAAATAGCCTCCCAGTATAATCATTTATCAACCTTACTCAATAGTCAATACGTTACAAAATTGAACAATTTTGGTGCTAGGTGCCGAATGCACGCAGCCATTAACCTTTAAAATTTGTTAATGCAATAATTATAATAAATTAATTACAATTATAAAGCTAACAAAAATTAAATACGAAAAATGTATGACAAACTTCGCACAATATAGATTAACATACATACATGATTACCAAAATATTAATTAATATATGTTTATATTAATACCACCGGACATGCAAACATTAGAATAATACTGTAAATTTCAATCACCAGTTCATTAGTCAAGATCTAAGATTAAAAAAATTTGGCAATTAATAATACTTTAGCAATACCTTTGTCCTTTGCAATAGTTTCTGAGCTAGTATCATGTGATTCTATTACAACTTTAGTTGGAATACCTAAAAAAAGTAACTTATATTGCAACTAAGCGTGTTAAAAAGTTAATGCATAGAATATGCAAGCAAAAGTTTTTCAATAAAAAATGAAAGCGAATGAAATGCAACTACATCGTATCAAAGCAGTTCGCTTTGATGATAATAGAAAGAACTACCAAATTGTACAGTATTCTTTTTAAAAGTATAGCAAACTGCTTTAAATTAGGAATCTACCTGTAATAAAAAATTTCAATCACAAGTTCATTAGTCAACATCTAAGATTAAAAAAATTTGGCAATTAATAATATTTTAGCAATACCTTTGTCCTTTGCAATAGTTTCTGAGCTAGTATCATGTGATTCTATTACAACTTTAGTTGGAATACCTAAAAAAAGTAACTTATATTACAACTAAGCGTGTTAAAAAGTTAATGCATAGAATATGCAAGCAAAAGTTTTTCAATAAAAAATGAAAGCGAATGAAATGCAACTACATCGTATCAAAGCAATTCGCTTTCATGATAATAAAAAGAACTATCAAATTGTACAGTATTCTTTTTAAAAGTATAGCAAACTGCTTTAAATTAGGAATCTACCTGTAATAAAAAATTTCAATCACAAGTTCATTAGTCAACATCTAAGATTAAAAAATTTGGCAATTAATAATATTTTAGCAATACCTTTGTCCTTTGCAATAGTTTCTGAGATTGTATCATGTGATTCTATTACAACTTTAGTTGGAATACCTAAAAAATTAACTTATATTACAACTAAGCGTGTTAAAAGTTAATGCATAGAATATGCAAGCAAAATTTTTCAATAAAAGATGAAAGCGAATGAAATGCAACTACATCGTATCAAAGCAATTCGCTTTGATGATCATAAAAGAACTATCAAATTGTACAGTATTCTTTTTAAAAGTATAGCAAACTGCTTTAAATTAAGAATGTATCTGTAATAAAAATATTGTGCAGAAAGAGTAAAATGCCACAAAATAAATCATTACACGGAATTACTTGTTACAACACCTGTAACAATGTGTACAAGAAGTGCAGAAGAAATGGTAGTGCGTTATAAACATTAACTAGAACATGAACATTTCTACAATGGGATATTTAATATAAAAATACATTTTGTGTACAAAAGTTACATAAATGTGTTAAACAATATGGATTTCTGAATTGACAAAGTTGTAGACTATAATGTGAAAGTAAATAGTATTGATGTTAAAGACAGTTATAAGAACATCATAAAGTAACATTTCAAGTGATTTGGACGTTTTAAACGCAATTGTAATAAATTAGGTTAAGTATTATATTTAAGAATTTTGCAAACTTATAGTTTTTTTAGGATAATCTAAGCTTAAAATAAATTATAAAAGCAATTAATAGAAGGTTTCCCTCGTTTTCATAGAGAAATTTACAATGTCATATGAACATAAAATTAGAAAAGTGGGGTTAACTACCTAAAATTCTAATGTGAAGAAGGAATTTCTGTTAACATTAAGTTATATGGTTTGAAGTAAATGTATACTGATACAGTTTTTTATGTAGATTACGAATATGTAATTAGTTTAGGTGTAAAATATAGAATTTCTTAGACATAAGTAAAATTAGATTATAAATTATCAAATTGCAAAGCTTCGAAGCAAAATAGGGCTTGTGAGGTATCTTTTTATGCCGAATTTTGCCCTGATTCAAAATCTGTTTTCAAAACGTAAATCCGCATAATTTGTATTTTAGTTAAGTTAACAATTTTCAGATGCTTGGATCTTTTGTGTGTATGGTACAGAAATTTTGGAATGTAAGAGAAATGTATAAATGGAATTGCTCCTGATTTCTCGCTCTCTTACTCTCTTACTCTCTTACTCTCTTCTCTCTTACTCTCTTACTCTTACTTCTTACTCTCTTACTCTCTTACTCTCTTACTCTCTTACTCTCTTACTCTCTTACTCTCTTACTCTCTTACTCTCTTACTCTCTTACTCTCTTACTCTCTTACTCTCTTACTCTCTTACTCTCTTACTCTCTTACTCTCTTACTCTCTTACTCTCTTACTCTTTACTCTCTTACTCTTACTCTCTTACTCTCTTCTTTACTCTCTTACTCTCTTACTCTCTTACTCTCTTACTCTTACTCTCTTACTCTCTTACTCTCTTACTCTCTTCTCTCTTACTCTCTTATCTCTTACTCTCTTACTCTCTTACTCTCTTACTCTCTTACTCTTACACTCTTGCTCTTGCTATTTAAAATTTTTATGACTAACAAGTCAAAGTGTTAATAGTGTTGGTGTTAACATGTAAGTTATAAGTTACGTTTATATTATCGGATGTTTGAAACGCGATCAATGAAGAGTCGAGACCTCAGAAACAATTGTTTTAATCTATAACTAAATTTAAAAATTTGGTTACCGATATAGTTGTCGATTATAATAAAATTGTTTGGATTTGAATTCGTGTTCAAATATCGGTTGATGGGTTTTTTTTTCTTCATGTTAATAAAATTATTCAGTTATTTGGATTTGATGTTTATTTTCTTTGAAAGCGACGCATAGTGTTAATAAATTAATTAAAATTTATATGAAAATAAAATATAAATTTAAAATCGAAAAATTTTGTAAACATTTAAAGCAACATCTAAATATACGATTTAAAATAAAGTGCTTAATTGAAAATATATGAGCAATATTACGTTACATCACATTTACCACGAAGAAAAGTCGTTCATCAACAAATTGGATTTGTAGGAATTATGGAAATTTATGCAGCACCATTGTGAACATCAAAGCAGTATCATCGGCTACACATGGGAATAAGTCTATGTACGATATTCTAATATGGAAGCAGCCAAATGAAAACATCCTTGGGATAATTTAGTAACACATGTGAGTGATAATTTATTATCATAACCCATTTATTGCATTAATTATTCGTTCGATTTCCTGTTTTTATGTTTTTATTGATTATATGTGTAAATGTTTGTGCGACAACATGGTATAAATATCTGTAAGGAAAATGAACCGGTGTTATTATCAACATTATAATTTTATTTTGAAGAAAACATAATTGAACTCACATATTTTAGATCGTTTATTGACATTTTTGACAGGCTGCATTTAATTAATTCAGTTAGGACCCTACGCATGCGTTATTGTGCAGGTCTGTTTCATATACCAACCAATTATTATTATTTACAATTTATTTGACAAAGAACATTTCTATGTTAGAAATAAAATTTTCCATGATTTCACAATTATATTTTAACGCAATTAAAATAACGTCAAAGATTAAATTATTTTTATTTTATTTGCCAACAATAAGCGATAAAGCTAATGAACTCTATCCCCAATTGAAATAAATTGAGCTAGTACGGAGCATCATAATTTTATTATTAAAATAAAGAAATATAATTATTAATTATTATACTATTACAAGCTTTCGAATCTTTATTGATTCTTCATCAGGATATCTAAAGTAACTAAATACGGCTTACAAACAATTATTAAAAATACAAACACGTTACTTATAATTACGAGATTTTTTAAATAGATTGGCAAAATATTAACTTAGTATATAAACTTAACCATTTCTTTTAGTAGAGACAATAACATTTAGAAATTATTACCAACAGAACATCAACGAAAAGTGTCAACATTTTTTATTTAATTGTCATTTTCATTACACTTTTCGTTGTGTTTAACAAATGTAATTTTATTGCTCAATTCATTGGAATATTAACTTTGTGAAAATAAATCAAAATTAATAATTATGGTAAATAAGTTAAAAAATGTTAGAATTTTATCAAAATGTAGTAAATAAGTGTAAATATCTGTTCTTTTACTCATAACATTAGGATGTCTTGATATGTGAGTCATTTCTAGAAATCATCTCTTGTGTAAGTTTTTCCTTTACCAAGTATTCTAATATTATCATAATTAATATGACGGTCTTTTGTCCAGACATACTCAGCCAACATGCATGATTTAGTGTTACGGTTTACGTCACTTTTATGAGATGTAAGTCTATCTTTAAGACGTCTGCATGTTTGTCCTGTATAAATAATATCACAATCGTGACAAGGTAATAAGTAAATAATATTGGAAAGCAAGGTATTATTAGTATTGTCTTTTAATTTAGAGAACTATTTACGGACGGTTAATACTTAATTATTTGAAATCGTTACATGGTTTAATTTATTACCATTGAGAATCTGCAATGTAAGGAAATGAATAGAAACGTTTTAAAATGGAGTGTTATTGATTAGTATGTTTATTAACTTTTCAGGGTAATTGTGGTAAGTCTGTAGTTTAATGTACCAAGTAGTAATTATCTCATTTTATTTGTTCTAATTAAAAGTGTGTCAAGGAATGGTACACTATTGTTATTTTCTTCTTCTACTGTAAAATTAATATACTGATCGTAAGAAAACATTAATTATCTCGTCTTTCTGTCCTTCTGGAATTGCTAATATTATGTCATCAACATATTTTTTTAAAAAAGGAACTTGAAAAGAAAGTTTTGATAAACTATATTCTACTAAATCATCCATTACATATTGTGACAAAATTGATGACATTTTACTACCCATTGGCATTCCTAAAATTTAATTTTTAATAATGAAAACCTTAAAAATTGGGCGAATTCCAACATCAAATTGGCAACTCTACATAACAGAAGAAACTTCTTATTACGATGTCGCAAGACTAACATCATTCCATACCACATAACTAATGGCTTGAAGAACATACCAATTCTGATTGGTACAGCAGAAGGACAAAATCTAAGAACAGTTTTTTATTTTAACGATAAATTAAGATTTAGACTTTTAAATTTAGAAATCAAAATCACACATGACAGTATCAAAGAAGTAAGTAATCTTTTAGTTAATTACAAAGAACAAGCTCTTCAAACTATTCTATATTACACTTGGATTGAATTCAACAGACGACAAAGAGTAATTTGAATAAAGAATTTTCAAAATTAAAAATTTAAACTTTCAAAATTCAATAAACTTCGGATTGTAGGTAGCGGACCGCGAAAATTTTATTATTGTAATAAACGTTTGTCAAATCGCCATTGTTACCACGATAGAAAAGATAATTAGTGGATTTTAATATCTTAATAATACGTCGTAATTTGCTAATGTTTTCAAAATATTTTATTTATACATTTTTATCTAAGGAATGTAGGATTGTTTGTAACTAATATGTATGTAAACACATGTTAGGGGGTGAGTGGCAGGTGCACGCTTAAAAATGCTTTACTGAACTAATCATTGGAATTTCCTATGAGCGCTCTTGATGTAAAAATGTCATTGACCTAACGATTAATTGTGGCGGTACAGACTGCGATTAAAAGATATCTTTGTTACTTGGAACTTCGAGAGAGAAATGTACTGTTCTTACAGGTGAATGTATATTTTTAAAATTAAGATGTGCAATAATTAATATGAAACTGTTCCAACATAAATTTTTTCTTTGATTACTTTTGAAAGACGGGGGTTGATTTTGGGAGAAAGGATAGTTAGGTTTGAATCGGGGGAAAGGCAGTTACAGTTAGAATGTCAATCGAGCCAGATCAAGTTTTGGGTTAATTAAATACCTTCATTATAAACAGTTTGTCTTTAAAAATAATTGTTGCGTGCACATTTTTCTTTTGAATTCGCCAACACTAAGTTGTCTTTTCTTTCGGGGTTAAACCACCTATGTTAACGATTTGTGCCTGTGATCAATTAAGGGAATATTTATTCTAGTGTAAGTATGTATTTTTATATAAATTCAAGCTCGCAACAAATCATTTTTACCATTCTAGATAACATATTAAATACCAAACATTGTCTTGCGAAGGTATCTTATTCGTACGCGGACTCATTAAGCTGAATTCTGCTAAAAATAAAGACAGTATAGAGCCCTCTCCTCTGGTATTTGTGCGAATTAGCATTGTTGGTTATATAGGTAGCTGGTGAATGGGTATAGGATGCCGCTGGTTATTAATTGTAAAAGGCAATTGCCAGTTGGTACACACTCTCAAGCCACACCATTAAACACCTCAAAGTTTTATTGCTATTGTTTTTATTTGTTGTATAGGTGAGTGTGTAACCGGAGAAGGGAGCACGGTATTTTTCTAACGCATTCAAACTTATATATCGGTCACGATGTTAGTGATCTATTTATAACTTACCCTTGTAAGGCTTTGTTTTAAAGAAGTTTTTTTGTCAGTTTGTTGAATTAGAGTTATTTGCCTGCGAGCTGATTTCTCTTTGTATGTGTTTTATTACAATGTGACTTTTGTATTTTGTGCTTAGTTGTCACTAAACAATTGGGTACTTGTAAATTCCTTTTCTATTTTCTTTTGTCCTTGCCTTTACCTTATTATCACCTGTGAAATTTTACTGTTGTTGTATTTTATATGTACCGTAATTTGCTTTACTATTTTATGTGCGTATTTACTTAAAGACCGGCATAATTGGTTTCAAAAGGGCCACACGTTTGGTGTTACGATTTCTATTATGATTTCCTATTTTGATCATTTATGACCCAATTGTGCGTGTGACTATATGTTTTTTTTTGTTATTGTGTTTCTGTGTAACTAAGCTGCTTTTTATTCATCTTCTCTTAATGTTATAATGTTATAATTTTCAATTACCACCTGGTTATATACTTGATGTATTATGCCTATTTAATAACGTTCCTAAAGAAATTGCTCAGAGAACAAATGGGAAACCATACAAAGTGTCTGCAATATAAGAATGAAAGATTTTCTTATAATCATAGATTTTTTGTATGAAAGTACAATTTTCACTTTCAATAATACTTTTTATAAGCAAATTTTAGGAATGCCAATGGGAAGCAGTGACGTACGAACATGGTTACGCGGGCTCCGCGGAGCCAGGGCCCGCACCCCGAAAGGCCCGGTCCCCTCCGCGCTTTTTTTTACAAGATCCGAAATGCTAAATTGCTTTGCACATAATGTTGGGTCCCTCGGGGCCCGTGGTTTACCTCACGTTCTTTTACAAGAATCAATGCGCCAAACAGTTTTGTACATAATGTATGTTTATATTTCACTAAATTGGTGCATTCTTTCTGCAACGTTTAGTAATCAGAAAATAAACCCCAAAGTTACTTTATACGCTTATATTTCGACCCACTAGGTCTTTTTCGGTGCCCACTAATCCTATCAATACAATAAACTATTATACAAATTATAAACCATACACAGTTTACTTACACATTATGGATTTCGTGTACTGTACAATCTAAAACAATTTTATTTTGTACACATCTTGCATCAGAGATATCACTCTTATTTTCTATAATTACTAAACGTCCGAGAAAAACTGCACTTTAGTGTACTGTGTAATTTAAAAATATAAGAATGAGTCCAAACATATTTGTTATGCAAAAATAAAAATATTGTGCATTAAAAAAATGTGTTAAAGTTAAAGGTTAAAGCGATAAACAAAACTGCTGCATCTGCAACGGAAGTGCCAGAGTAGCTAATAGTACTATTAAACAAACAAATTGTTTTCCAGTTTATGGATAGCATCTGGCCGGGTAAGTATTGGAAGCGGCATGCGTTCGGTCACGGTGTCTTTCTATAGAAATCGGGCGAGATCTTGTCAATGGTTTTTATAACTTTTGTATTGTAAAAAGGGTGCTAATTTTATTACTTCTATCCGGCTTATGCTGGCTGCTAATTCACGATATTTGGCAATAGCGGAAAACCCCAAAACCTATTAGTTCCCCTTCCCATTCCCACTTCTTTATTTTTGCAGTTTACACCCCCAACGATCATTTTCCATCTTATTTAAGTTAAAACGCCGTGATAGAACGGTATTGTCTCGTACCAATATTTGTTTTTATTTAGTGTTTTGTGTAAAATGAGCCAGTACAAACATAAGCCTGGAAGTGCTAAACGCAAGCAAAAAGTTGAAGCAGATGAAAGAAAAAATAAGCTACCAAAAATTGATAAATTTTTTAATAAAAAAACTGATCAAACTGATGAACCATCAACTTCTCGTACTGGTACTACTAGTTATAGTAGCGAAGTTGAACCGAGTAAACCCTCAACTTCTAGTTATACCCCTGCAATGACCGAAATAATAAGTGAAACTGAAACCGCTGGTAAGTTTATTTATTTATTTTATTTAGCTATTTTATAAATCTTATTCCCAAACTTCAAATTTGTCATTTGTCTTCACACTAATAAGTAAATAATAAAGTAATTCCTAATTTTCATGTTTGATTTTAATAATTTACACTTGGAATTCCCGAATTCGTCAGCAACCGTTGAGCATGAATTAGAAACTTCATCAATTTCCAAAGAATGTAAGAACTTATATTATGTTTAATTATTGCTTAATGCATTAACTGTGTTAATTTCTAGTGAACATTGAAAATGTAACTGACCGTGGACATTTTCTTGGGGAATTAACAAATGACCAAAAACAATTTATTATTTCGAATGGCCCTTGGAAACCTACTAGCCCTTTTCCCAAAGACAAAAATAACAGGTGTTTTTCTGATTTTACTACAAAACCACTTTGAAAGTCGGCAATTTTAAACATATTGTCAACCCTGTTGGTTGTTCTCGAAAAGCAAACTTCTCTTAGTTAAGGTTTTGGTGACTGGATACATTTAAATCGGGCTATAAACAGCCATGAAGCGACTAATGAGCACAATCAATGTTGTGCAATTTACGACAAATGGCGATTAAATAAAACTATTGATTTTGAAAACGAATCTATAATTCGGGAAGAAATTTAATTTTGGCGCAAAGTTTTACAATGGATCATTGATGTTTCACTCTTGCTAGCTTCTACAAATATGCCGTTCCGAGGGCACGATGAAACAATGAATTCAGAAAACCCTGGAATGTTTTTGGCTGTTATAAAGCAATTGTCCAAAATATGACACTATTTTGGAAAATTTACTTAAAAATAAAAAAAAAGGAACGATTACTTATCTTAGCCCGAAAATTCAAAATGAGGTGCTAGATTTACTCGGAAATGCAATTAAAAAAAATTCATTCACAAAATTAGTTCATGTCCGTTTTTTTCGATAATTATTGATACAACTCAAGATATTTCAAGAAAAGATCAGCTTAGTTTAGTTTTTCGATATGTAGAAATCGTACGCACCGAAGAAAACGTTGTGTCAGATGTCGTTAACGAATCATTTTAGGATTTGTCTCCGTAACTGATCAAACTGCAACTACACTTAGCAATAAAATAATTGCCGAAATAAATAAATTAAACATCTGTATAGATAAACTGCGTGGTCAAGGATATAATGGCGCAGCAAATATGAGTGGCGTTTATAATGACGTTCAAGCCATAATTTCAAAAAAAGTTAAAAATGCTCCTTATGTTCACTGCGCTGCGCACAATCTAAACTTAATTTTAAATGATTCCGTAAAAAATGTTGAAACTGTAAGAAACTTTTTTGATTTTGTTGAAAGAATTTTTGTGTTTTTTGGTAATAGTATTGTAAGGTGGGGATTGCTATACCCAACTGACAAAGACAGCGATACAATAAAATTAAAGAGATAGTCCTCTAGGGACGATACCTTACATGCACTACGATTTAATTTTTTAAACATATTGAAAACACTTTCAAAAATTATTTTAACATCTAAAATAAAAAATGAAATTGAAGCGACTCACTTAAAAACTTTTTAGAAAAATTTGAAACTGTTTTTTTAGTGGCGTTTGAAACAAAGATTTTGCAATCAACGGATCTTTGGCGAAACCACTTCAAAAAAAATCGCAAAGTATTAGTGAAGCTGCAAAATTATTCGAGAATGCCTTACGAAATATGAAGGAACTGCGGAGCAGTTTCATTGCGTTAAAAGTGAAGCGGACAGTTAGCGATAAAATGGAATAAGTCCAGTGTTTCCAGAAAACGGAGGTCTCGCCCAAAATTATTTTCGACGAAACCAAAATCATTATTGCTTTGAAACTAATGAAGAAAATTTCAGAATAACTGTTTTTTTGAAAACACTGGATATTTTAATTGTGCAATTAAAAAACCGATCTAAAGGTCTCTGTCACATAAATCAAATATTCAAAATAAAGATATATTAATTAACAGTACAGATGATTATTTATTTGAAATCGCACAAAAATTACACACATTATACAAAAATGACATTACAGAAGCAATTTCTGCTCAAACTTAATCTTTTCGACAATGCTTCCGCGATGAACTAACCCAAATTAATTCGGTAAAGTATCTCTTAAAATTTCTATTAATTGATAATTGTTCATCAAGTAGTAGCTTTTCTGAAATTGTAACAGCCTATACGATATTTCTTACTGTTCCTGTAACGGTAGCAACAGCAGAGCGAACGTTTTCAAAATTAAAATTAATAAAAACTACTTACGAAATACAATGAGTCAAGACCAGCTATCTAATCTGGCAATGATTTCTATTGAAAATGAGGTAGCAAAAATTTGAATGTATCCAATCTGATAACATCTTTTGCCACATCAAAAGCAAGAAAAAAATTATAATATAAATACATTGATTTACTCTTTACTCTATTTTTGTTTTTTTTTAATTTATGTTTGCATTAATTTTTGTTTTTCAGCTGTATAATCCCTCTATATTGTTTGTTTTTTGTTTTAAATGTCTCTTATGTATTCAATAATTATTAAAAAAAATTTATATGTTTTTTTTTATTTGTGGGGAAGTGAGTTGGGTTAGGGCCCGCACCACAACTGGAACCAGGGCCCGTTCATATGTCGGTACGCCACTGATGGGAAGTAAAATATCACCAATTTTGTCACAATATGTAATGGACGATTTAGTAGAATATAGTTTATCAAAACTTTATTTTCAAGTTCATTTTTAAAAAAAATATGTTGATGACATAATATTAGTAATTCCAGAAGAAAAGGAAGACGAGATAATTAATGTTTTTAACTCTTACGATCAGTACATTAATTTTACAGTAGAAGAAGAAAATAGCAATAGCATACCATTCCTTGACACACTTTTAATTAGAACAAATAAAAATCAGATAATTACTACTTGGTACATTAAACCACAGACTTCCTGTAGATTATTAAATTACTGGTCATATCATTATTACTATCTACCAAAAAAGAATTTAGTTATTGGAAGGAAGAACTGAGTTTTAAAACTCAGCCATCCAAAATTTTGGAAAACTTGTCGCAATAAATTAAAAATAATTTTATTATAAAATAACTACCCTGAAAAGTGAATCAATAACACTCCAATAAACGTTAATTTTTCAATTCAAGATTCTGTAAATTTAAAACGTTTCTATTCATTTCCTTACATTGCAGATATCTCTAAAAAAATTAATAAAATCCTCATTGGTAATGCAGTAAACAATGTAACGATTTCAAACAATTACATTTTAAACGTCTGTAAATTGTTCTCTAAATTAAAAGGCAATACTAATAATACCTTACTTTCCGTCATTATTTACTCAACACCTTGCCGCGATTGTGATAGTGTTTATATAGGATAAACTTGCAGACGTCTTAAAGGTAGACTTACATCTCATAAAAATGACGTAAAACGTAACACTAAATCATGCATGTTGACTGAACATGTCCAGAAAAAAGACCACCACTTTAATTATGATGTCACAATAATTGATAAAAAAAAAATTTACACAAGAGATTATTTCTAGAAATGGCCACATATCAAGACAGCCTAATGTCGTGAATAAAAGAACAGATATTGATAATCTAAGTAATATTTACACTTATTAACTACATTTTGATAAAATTCATAACATTTTTTAAATTATTTACCATAATCATTAATTTTGATTTATTTTCACAAAATTAACAATCCAATGAATGGAGCAATAAAAATTACATTTGTTAAATACAACGAAAAGTGTGTAATGAAAGCGACAATTAAATAAAAAAATGTTTGACACTTTTCGTTGATTATAATTTCAACATTTTTTGTACCTACTAAAAAGAAGTCGTTATGTTTATACTAAGTTAATGTATTTAAAAAATCTTGTAATTATAAGTAACGTGTTTGTATTTTTTGGTAATTGTTTTTAAACCGTATTTAATTACTTGAGATATCCTGGTGAACAATCAATACAGATTCGAAAGCTTGATAGAAATAAAAGAGTTTTCTTTATTAAAACCCGTTGACCGCAATACCTACAATGAGTCTAGGACAATTCGCCGTCGCCGGTTCGCCTTCGCCGATTCGCCGTCGCCAATTCGCCGTCGGGACAGTTGGCCGTCGGTCAAATTCGCCGTAGGGACGATTCGCCGTACAAATCGTTGCTTTTTGATGTGCTATTATATTTCTCGTATGATAATGGACACCCTTACTTTAAATAGACTTTCTATGACATTCTTTATTTTAAATAAATGGTTTTTCCGCAATTTACCTCAAATAATCCTTTGATAATTAACGTAATCTTAATTTAACAATAATTACATCTCGATATTGCTATAAATACAAAAGCTTAGAACAAAAACATTTAGTTGTACCGATTCTTTGAGTTAATCAGGTGGTTGAAAGTTGTCATAATGGATAATGAAATTTTGTCGAAAAGAGGAAATATCTGAGGGGCTTAGCACATAATTACAATATGTAGGTCAATTTATAGTTAATATGTACATATCCTATTTTACTTATTAAAATCATTTTACATCTGGGGTATTTTTTTACGTTATGCATTAATTTTGTGTGTTGGCATACCTAAGAACAAATTAATTTTATAAATTCGTCTAAAACATCCCCCGACGGCGAATCGTCCCTACGGCGAATTTGACCGACGGCCAACTGTCCCGACGGCGAATTGGCGACGGCGAATCGGCGAAGGCATACCGGCGACGGCGAATAGTCCCAAACCCACCTACAATAACTATAAACTATTAATAGAACTTCCAGTCGATTAATAATAATATAATTATATATATATATATATATATATATATATATATATATATATATCTATATGTTATAGCACTCTTGTACATTTTTGGATACTATTCTTTCGTTCTGTAAAAATATAGTCAAGTGTCCTGTCTAGCCCCTGGGGCAGCCGATTTTAGTCTTAACAGGTTAACTGCGGCACCGGTCCTAGGTGTTGATCTTCATTGTGGTGTGGAGCTGAAAATTCATAAACTTCGAAATTTTACGGAATTTGTAATTCCATTATTTTACCTTTCATTACAATTTTACAAACAACTTTCAAATTGTAATCGTGTTTAAAACATACATATGCTAAAAAATCGACAGGTAACGCACAGAAGTTATATTTCATTACTTATGGGTGCCACTGGTCCCGGTGGACCGGTGATGGTTTAATTATGAATAAGCTTATCACATTGTCAGCTTGCAGTAGAAAATATTATTTTCAGCTCAAAGTAAATGTAACTCACATATCTAACTTTCAAGTACATGAAAGCCCAAAAACAGTTGATGAAGAAGCACAAGAGTATTATGTTATTAATTGAGTACAAAACACGATGTATTTTAACATTGAAAAGTCATTTATATTTACACAAAACAATCAATGAAAATTGAACACACAGAAAAAGGTGCTTCTTATCATTTGACAATAGATAACGTCAGTGGTAACTCGAACATTCGATGTCTCTATCTTATTTGTTATTATCGATATGCAACAGTCTCCGTTACTATTTTGAACAAAGAAATTTTATTGAACATTGAAATGTGAATATTGTAATTTAAAAGGGTGCGTTGTATTCTTGTAACCTTGTTGGGGGCCTTCGTACTCAACCGGATCTTCTTAGAACGGGTTGTGGTTGAACCTCATCTGGTAGGGCGAGTTTTGGTTGTGGCTCCACTGTCAACGGAGCCCCAGCTCTTCTTAGTCCATTGGCTGTTTCGTTAGGTTTAGTGACGAAGCAAATGTTACTGTCTTTTTTGGTTTATCGTGGTTAAAGACGCGCAATAATTGATTGATGTATCTTTTTACACTACAACTGTCACCATCTAGTTTAACGATATAATGGAGTTCTCCCAGTTTTTTTATAATGGTCCAAGCCTCCAAGTTTGCTTATTACTATTAGAAAGACACCATCTTGCTTGTACACGATCTCCCACGCTAAACTCCGTGCCTTAGGGGTTGTGTTAGAAGTGGGTGGTGCTCCTAGTTCGATTTAGGTACAGCTTTGATGGAAATTTACCACAGGAGAGTGGTGTTAGCCTATATCGCATTAGAATTTCTTGAATTTTCTATTGCTCATTTGGACGAAGTCATTCATGGCTTGTAATTTCTTCATTCCATTCGGCGAGCCCATTGGCAGTGGGATGTCCCGAAGCTGTAAGTTTCTGTTGTATACCCTGGTATGTGCAGAATTTTAATTTTTGAAGATGGTTCCATTATCAGAGACCGATATTCTAGGTAATCCGTGAATTGAGAAGATGTCTTGGACGTATTGAATCTGTTGTCGGTTCATTCTTGGAGCAACAGACTTCTACTCATCGGGATTTTTCGTCGACCACAATGAAAAAATGATGTTCTTGGAATGGTCCTGCGTAGTACATGTGGAACCTTTCGAAATTTTCTGAGCGCAGTCTCGACAAGCTTTAACGTGTCCGGTGTCTTTATCTATGTTTTTCCAATAAACGTATTGCCTGGCTAGTTGCTTCATTTTTACTATACCTACATGAGTATGGTGAAGTTTATTGAGCATTATTTGGTGCATGGAGGTTGGTACAACTGCTCGCTGTCTTATAGATAATGTCAATTTGAAGATAGAACTCAGGATCATAATTTCCGCCATGTATAAGATCTAGTTTTATTTGTGACAGTTGTTCATCACGTCACGTTTCTTCAGAAAGTGTTTTATAATTAAGACTGTCGGAAATTTGATAAATGACTACATTTGAAAGTAAAGAGACTTCTTCAAAATATTGTTCAACCTGAGAAATGTTTTCTTGAATGGGAGATCGGGTCAAAAATCAGTATGGACATTTTCTACGGCATTTTTATGTCGAATTTCATAGTCGAAGTTAGTTAGCCAAGTTGCGTATCGTAAGAGTCTTGCGGACGTCACTGCTGAAAGCTTTGAATGTTCATGTAAAATGTGAGTTAATGGACGATTATCAGTAAATAGGGTAAATTTCCTACCATTAATATAATAATAAAATTTGTTCAGAGCTAACACAATCGCCAGTGCCTCTCTGTTGAGTTGACTATAATTCATCTGTTAATGACCTTGACAAGAAGCCGATAGGTTTATCTACACCACTTACGGTATGCGAGAGTATTCCGGATATACCCGTTGGCGATGCACCACAGTTAAAACTGTCGCTTGCAATTTCGTTTTTCAACTGTATGAATGATGTCAATTGTTTTAATACATTGTAATGTCTTTTAACATATGAATTATTTGAAAATTAACCATCAGAATCAATAACATATTTATCATCGAATGCAATTATTTATCACTGAAGTACATAGCATGAAATTCTCTTACAATTTATTACTTTAAGTGAATACTTAAAAATGTATTGCATATTTATCCACAGTATCTCTATATCAATTTTATTATAATTGCTGTACTTAGCTTTTAATTCGATAAATAAAATGTGGTATCTACCGCGCAGCAACTATCTGTTTTCTTCTACTTTCAATATAATTTGTATGTATTAATTATTTTGGAATACAATGCAAGTAGAAAGTGTAATTACATCTATAAGAAAATAACCGTGTTATCAATAATGCACGTTAGACTTATTTAATCTCAAATTCACGCAAAAATTAATGATTTGAATATAAATATATATCTTACCTTACGTATAGCATCAATAAATAATTTTTCTAAACAATGCTACAATGTAATTATCACAGGTTAAAGGTGAATAATCAAGACTAATTATCTGCTGCAGAGCTATCACATTCACGCTATTTATAGCAAATTCTTTTCAATATCAAAACTACGTCAACTAGCGCAAATACTAAATTTGAGACTAGGTAATATTTACCTAATATGTAGTCAATGAAGCCTAAAATGTATTGATAAAATTAATGATTCAGCTATAAATATATATCTTACGTTACGTATAGCACCAATGAATACTACTTTATGAACAATGTTACATAGTAATTATCAAAGCAAAAGGTGAATCTTTCAAAATTGGCAGATTCTATATAAAGAGTATAGTTTTATTTTTTCCATTACTCAAACTATTATAGATAGATATCTGGTAAAAATATGTACCTACAATTATTTTTTACTATTAAATACTATTGATTTTCTATACTAATTTTATATTTTCCAACCGTAAAATTCGCTGTGTGACGTCTGGATAAATATATATATATATATATATACATATATATATATATATATATATATATATATATATATATATATATATATACCAGCTTTCTGAATTACATATCTAACGAATTTCGGTAGCCGAGAGGTAATAGTGTAAATTTATTACCACGCTTGCTTTCCGTACTTCGACCCTCGCGACGAGCAAACAATTTTTTTTCAGGGTTTATATTTCTACGACGCATCGATGTCCTTCAGCAACGAAGACAAAGAACGAAGGTGAAGCAGCGGCGAAGAACTTACCTGCATGGCCCCGCGGCATGCAATATCTCCATAGGAAGCCGTCGAGGATCCATTCTGAAGAAGCCATCAGAGGCTAAAGTACACGTTCAAGATGACCGACATGTTTCTCATTGGTCAACACATGGGTCAGCCCCCTTGATATCTTTCGGAGATAGCCCTCATTGGTCAGCAGATGGGCCTGCCCCTTGATAATCTTATCAGGGGAGGGGCCCATACTCATTTACCATTGGTCGACGTCACTGGGGCGCGATGACGCCCTCGTCTCTCATTAGTCAGCCGCCGCATTCTTGTGAACGGGGCGGGCGTCGCTGATGGGTGTGACGTCACTTTATGTCGCAGAACCCGCTTAGCCTTACTACTTACAATCATTCAGAC
Organism: Vesta saturnalis; assembly: GCA_036346205.1. NCBI lineage: Eukaryota > Metazoa > Arthropoda > Insecta > Coleoptera > Lampyridae > Vesta > Vesta saturnalis. Next base: position 6,041,514 of record JARFJB010000793.1, read on the forward strand.
GTTTTTATATGACAACACCGTAAAACCAATTTGTAATATTCGTTCTTATTTAATTTGAAGTAATCCATATTTACGGTCTACAGCCTTCTGGCGTCATTCTACCTAGATATACAATTGATGTTACTTAACATCATTATGAACTCACCTTAATTTCTAAATCATTATATATATATATATATATATATATATATATATATATATATGTATAGATGTATATATATATATATATATATATATATATATATATATATATATATATATATATATATATATACAGTGTGATCCAAAGTAGAGGACCATTCAATAACTCCTTTATTTTACGATATATAAAAAAGTTAAATTATTTTTTGTTGACGGCCATGTGCTACATTTAATAGGGCTATCAGATATTTTTTTTCATTTCCGGTTAAACCGGAAACGGATACAATTATTGTTTTTTAAATGACACCCTGTATATTTTTCTTTCTGTAAATATAAAATTTTATGAGTATTATATCAGAAAATTTTGTTGTAAATCGCAAAAAACTGTTTAAAGGAGTACAAGATCACTATTTAAAAAACAAAATAGCTATTGCCATGGAAAACGGAAACAACTGCTTTGTGAAGTTTTTCAGATTGTTTCACATCTTTCAAAATTAGTTTTTATATGTAATTACTTAAGCTGTGACGGCATTTATAATTACAACGTTATTGTATGCAATTATTAGGCAACTACATAATGAATAATAGTGAAAAGGACGATTTAATGTTAATATTTCGCGAGTGTAATCGCAACACACGAAGATCAGTCGCCCTCTATGCAGAAAGATTTCCTGACAGGTATCACCCTCCACATACTTACTTACACAAAATTGAAAATTCATTAAGGCAACATGGAGCATTTCCTGGAGCAAAAATCCAAAACAGAGAACCCCAGAGAAATAACCCGATAAACGAAGAACGAGAATTGCAGAGTTTAGCGTATGTTCGACTACATCCACGTTCGTCTATTAGGCATGTAGCTCAGAAAGTAGGAACATCATTTGGATATGTTCAGAGGACATTAAAAAAACACAAGCTGTACCCCTATAAACGAAATTTAGTGCAACACCTACGTCCAGCAGATCCCGAACGCCGATTAACATTTATTGCGTGGTTAGTGGAACAACTGGAAAATGACCGAGGCATTTTAGACAGAATTTTGTGGACCGACGAAGCAAAATTCACCAATAATGGTGTTTTCAACAAACAAAATAATCGTTTCTGGTCGGACGAAAACCCACATTGCACATTAAATACAAACCATCAAACCGTTTGGGGTACTAACGTTTGGTGCGGTTTAATAGGAGACAGATTATTGGGACCTTTTTTTTATGACGCAACTGTCACTGCAAGAAGATTTCTTCATTTTTTAAATGCTAAGCTTTTGACCGTGTTAGAAGATTTTCCACTAGCATTGCGACGAAGTATGTACTTTCAATTGGACGGAGCGCCAGCTCATACTAGTAACATTTTTAGTGAATATCTAAACGAAACCTTTAATTGGCGTTTCATTGCCACCCATGGACCAGTGGAAATGCCGCCAAGATCGCCTGATATTACACCTCTGGACTATTTCTTATGGGGCTATCTTAAGACACTAGTCTATGCAGATCCGTCACAAAATGTAGAGGATTTAAAAAACAAAATCCGGTTGGCTGGTATGCAGTTAACACCCGATGTGAAACACAGAATAACACATCATGAACTTCTAAAGCGGCAAGAGGCATGTGTTGCACAAGATGGTGGTAATTTTGAACAATTTATAAAATAATTTTCCTGCATACTATCTTTGTTGTTAAAAAATACGTGCTTATTACTTGTTGAATGTTGTATTTTGTTTATGTGTCCGTTTCCAGATTTCTTACTATTCTAATAAATACTAATAATAAAAGCAATTGTTTCCGTTTTCCATGGCAATAGCTATTTTGTTTTTTCAATAGTGGTCTTGTACGCCTTCAAACAGTTTTTTGCGATTTACAACAAAATTTTCTGATATAATACCCATAAAATTGTATATTTACAGAAAGAAAAAATAATGAGGAATCAGATAGTCTAAAAAAATATACAGGGTGTCATCTAAAAAACAATAGTTGTGTTCGTTTCCGGTTTAACCGGAAATGAAAAAAAAAATTTGATAGCCATGTTAAATGTAGCACATGGCCGTAAACAAAAAATAATTTAACTTTTCTTTATATATCGTAAAATAAAGAAGTTATTGAATGGTCCCTCTACTTTGGATCACACTGTATATATATATATATATATATATATATATATATATATATATATATATATATATATATATAACGTGAACCAAAAAACGTACCCTGCTTCAAGTGTATATTCTACACATAAATTGAAGACGAAAAGTCAGATAAAATTTTTCTATAAAATGTATGGCTACAAAGTGACAGGCCCTCAAATTTGAATTTTCAAAATCGTTTTTCGCAAGTAACTCGATTTTTCTAGTTTGATTGGATTGTCTATGAATGGACTGGAAATATTAGTTTTCACATTGTTCCTGTATACTTTCTATTCCAACTTTTTTGTGTGTAATTTTTCAGGTGTTTTGGTGACTTTTTTGGGTCCGTTATTCAATTTTCTGGAACTTTGGTCCTCTTGATTGAAGTTGATAAAGTGAACGGTTTACGAGTTATTTGCGATTTCATCAATCACGGTCAATTAAATGCTACCGCACCAAAATTTAGTAAGTGGGCCGTGGACTAAAAGTCATAGTTGTCAAAGAGTTTATTAAGTTAAACAAAGTATTAATTAACAAACAAATTAGTTGATTCAATGTTCGAATTGTTCTGCTATTCTGCTATGCATTTACGAATTCTTTTCATGATTGACTGACGAACGTTGAAAAATAATTGAGGATCATCTCTTATTAAATTAGAGCAATCAAAATTCGTTGCTGGAGATGTTAGACGTTTGTAATTGGCACCGAATACACCATGGCTTTTAAACGACCTCAGAAAAAAAAATCCATAGGGTTTAGATCCGGTGAACGTGCAAGCCAAGGAACCGGTCCTCCACGTCCAATACAGTTTGCGTTAAAAGTTCGATTCAATAACCGCCTAGCAGTGAGTGCAAAATGAGGAGGCGCACCATCGTGCATGAAATACTTCCGACCCTTAACATCCAGATGGACATCTTATAGTAACTCGGGTAAGTCATTGTCCAAAAAATTGGTGTATGAATTACCATTTAAACGTTGTGGCAAAAAGAATGGACCAATTAAATTATTGCTAATAATACGAGCCCATACATTCACACTGAATTGCTGTTGATGATTGGTTTCAATGAGAACGCGTGGATTTTAATAATCGTAGTAATGATTGTTATGGAAGTTAAAAGTTCCGTTTCTGGCGAAACCTGCCTTGTCAGTGAATACGATAATCGATGGATAATTTCGGTCATTACTGAATTTTTCTAGAAACCAACGTGAAAATCATTAATGATAAAAGCTTGTATCTTTCAATAACGGAAAGGTCGTTCCGTTTTAATAATTCTACATATCGTGGACTGATTTGAATTATTTTCTCTTGCCAATTGACGAGAGCTTGCTGTGGAATCAGCGTCAATGGCATCCAATACTCTTTATTCTAAAATGTTGGCAAACGTCTTTTTATTCGGTATCCGCCGATTTGGAAATGCCTGGGAATACAAACGAATTCCCAAAAGCTCTGCCATACATTATGTGCATGTCTGCCATTTCATTATTATTCATTATGGATAAGGAAATTGTATGAAAACTGATCAAAAATCACAATTTGACAACTATGACTTTTAGTCCACTGCCCACTTATTAAATTTTGGTGCGGTAGAATTTAATTGACCGTGATTGATGAAATTGTAAATAACTCGTAAACCCTTCACTTTATCAACTTCAACCAAGAAGACCAAATTTGCAAAAAATTGAATAACGGATCCAAAAAAGTCACCAAAATACCTGAAAAATCACACACAATAAAGTTGGAATAGAAAGTATACGGGAACAATGTGAAAACTAATACTTCCAGTTCATTCATAGACAATCCAATCAAACCAGAAAAATCCTCGTCAACAAAGAAATAATTTTCATTGGGGATAGTATTTTGAAATTCCTAAAGGTTTCCGAGTTATTTGCGAAAAACGATTTTCAAAGTTCAACTTTGGGGGCCTGTCACTTTGTAGCCATACATTTTAGAGAAAATTTTTTTCTGACTTTTCTTCTTCAATTTATGTGTAGAATACACACTTGAAGCAGGTACGTTTTTTGTATATATATATATATATATATATATATATATATATATATATATATATATATATATATACATATATACTGCGTGTTCCAAGCAAGATTAGCTACCTAACGCACTTCAAATAATAGTCAAGGTGTCACTTGGGGGTAAAATGTAAAACTGATTACCTATGGTCACTAATGCGCGGGAGACGAAAGATTTTAAAGGTTCACTGGTACACCATTCTATTTACGCACCCCGAATATAATAAAATTAGTTGTTCTTAAATATAAATGCAAAAAATTAAAAATACAAACAGGTACGTTTCGTATTGTCCATTACATAATTTAAAATTCTCGGGGTTTGATTTTGTAGGGTGGGGGATATAGGAGTGTGTACCAGTAAGTCCTGAAAATATGGTTTCCATAAATCGATGGTTGACGTGTTTTATAGTTTTTTATAGGTAGCTAACTATGACGGTTGCTTTGTATGAATAGTTTTCCTTGGGACGCCCAGTATTTACTCGAACGGTACCAGTTGGCATAATTCAATGCAAAATTTACTTATTATTAACAGTTGAGTTGACATCATTACCCTTATTTTATAGGTTAAGGTTAAGGCTCTAACGTGTTCGAAATGAATAAATATAGTTTACGAATATTAAACGGTTAAAAATATGTGATTTACAGATATGTATAAGACATATTTTACTTTATTATTCGCGAAGCACACAAGAAAAATTCTATATTCGTGAAAAGTCGATATCGAATTTTAGTCGGTGTTGCACGTTTTAACCGTTTTAAAAATTATCTAGAAAAAATCTTGAATATAAAAAATCCGCTAAAAATTAATTAACTTTGTATTCTAAATTCATAGCTTTAATCGACACTTCATAAATTTAATTTCGAGTTATTATTTGTTTCAGTTCTTAAAGGTAGATAGTTTAACTGAAAGTTTTATCCCGAAGTAGATATATTCACCAATGGGTTTCGCTTAGTAAACCTAACGAACTGTATATTAAGAAACATGTGTCTTAATTTTGAACTACATAGTAAGTGGTTACAATGAAACCGTTTATTAATCAAAGTTATCCTTTATTACATTCATTTTTTGTTTTAGTGCTACCACGTTAAATTAGTACCGTTTAGAAGCCAGTTATATTATTATATAACTGTGAATATTTAAAAGCCGTTTTGTAAAATCGGAAACTTACTATTTGATTGCGGTAATTCGAGGTTGAGCCTTCTCAATCAAATTTGTCTAAAATGTGCGGCTGTACGTTTGTACGTGCGTGTGGTCCAGTAGACAGGATAACTTATAAGATACGCAACGGATTTTAATGACATTTATATTTATAGTTACTGGTAAAATGTCTCTATTCTATCAAGTTTTGTTAAAATAGTCAGCCAACGATATTTTATAGAGGGCGCTCAAGTGCGTTGTACATGATTAACTCCAAAATTATTCACTTTAAAGTAAGAAGTGTATAGAGCTTTCTTACAGTTTATGTAATTTTGCATAAGCTTTATTTATGACAATTTTTGTTTGTTGGAGTAATAAATACACATTAAAACGTTTTTTAACAAATATATCGAAAAAATGTTAATTTTAGAGAATTCAGATTTTTTAGATGACGTTTGCTCATTTAAAAGCAGTTTAGCCAAATTACAAGAAAGATTTTAGCAAAATAAATTCACACTTTATACTTCAGCCATACGTATTCAAACCATGCAATCCAAATATAGAAAAACATACATTTCTATTTAAAAATATGTAATCTAATGACAAATTAAGTGTAATACATATATTGATAATTTAAAAGAAGTTTACACACGGTATATTAGTTTGAAAAATTTTAAATGGCCAAATTTCTAATAAATATCGTTACGTGAATGTTGCCAATAATTAAAATGAGATAATGGTATTGTTAAATTGATCTGAGAAAACTGATGCTAGAAGCAAGAAATTAAAATAGATTAAGTTAAAAATAAAACCAAAATACTTACTGTCTTGAACACATGTAAGTAGCTGTGGTAACAAATCATAAAAGTAAAACAGCAAACTTGATGTAAATTAAAATTCTATATTTAAAATATCTGTTAAAGGTGAGTTTATAAGAGGCACCCGTGCGGTCATTAAAGGTATGTTTATGTTTATAAATTTCGAATGCTTCCAAAATACCTAATTGCATTTTTTATTACAAAAATGTAAAATGTAAAAATTTTATGTTGTTTTGTGAAGTTATTAAATGTTTGGAATAATTTTATTTGTTTTTGTTTTTATATCTGTAACATCTAATGCGTTCATTGTATCTAATATAAAAGTTTCAAGTGTTTGTCCAATATAAACAGAATTACACGATGTGCAGTTCAATTTATAAATACCCAACTTCAAAGCTGATTCATTTGCATTAAATAAACATTTAAAACATTGGCATTAGTTCAGAAAGCTACATTGTACTTCTTGTTCTTTTGTAATATATGGACTACTTTTTCTGATATTTTCCCAAAATATAAAATTGATATGCATTCATTTTCTTTCGGTTCTGTCTTGACTAGGTAAATGTTTTTGATTACTCTTGATTTTTAACTAAAGAGACAATTATATTTGAAATGTAACCATTTGCTTGTACATTTCCTACAGGTAGCTGCGTATATCATTAATGCATAGATCAACGTCATTATAAATTCAAATATAATCTACACTTTAGTTAAAAATCAAGAGTGCAAATTATCTATCAAAAATATTTACCCAGTTAACACAGAACCAACAGAAAAAAAATATATATCAATTTCATATTTCGGAAAATTCAGAAAACGCTCATATATAACAAAAGGTCGAGAGATACAAAGTAGCCTTCAAAACTAATACAAATGTCCCTAAACGTTTATTTAATGCGAAAGATTCAACTAACGATATTTTGAAGTCGGGTATTTATAAATTGAACAGCACATTCTGTAATTCTATTTATATTGGACGAACACTTAGCAACTTTGATATTAAATACAAAGAACACATTAGATGTTACAAATATAAACACATGGACAAATCAAACTATACGAAACATTTAATAGTAAATAATCACTTTTTCATAAAGTAACACTAAATTTTTACATTTTGGTAATAAAAGAGACAAATTGTTTTGGAAACATTCGAAATTTATAAACATAAACAGAAAGTACTTTTAATCAACGAACAGGTTTGTTTTATAAACTCACCTTTAACGTATATTTTTGATATAGAATTATAATTTACATCAAGTTTGCTGTTTTTTTACCTTAATGATTCGTTACCGGAACTACTTGTTTATTATTTTACTTATGTATTTTCTCTTGATAATGATACATATTGGTATTGACACGCGTAGAGGAATAAATAATTGATGTATTTCAAATTTTGTACTCACTCGTTGTTTCAACATCTGTATGGGTATGGAATTGCTTTGATAAATCCGAATAAGTCATTGAATAGGGAGTTGCAACGTTATCTGCTAAATAAATATAAAAAATAATAAAATTGTTTTATTATAAATAAAAATTATTTTTTACAAAGCAAGAAAATAAAATAAAAATAAAACCAAAATACTTACGGTCTTGAACACATGTAAGCCCATCTGATAATATACGCAAACCTTCTGGACAAGCACAAGATATTAATGGTGAATTCTGATTCATTTTTGGTGCAGGTAAACATAAGTGTGAACAATGACCATTTACTGCCTGACAATGATTTTCACCATCTGGTTGGCGATAGGGATGATAAACCTGGATAACCATTGGATTATGTATCTATAAGCATCACGTCAGAGCAAAATTTTAATTAAACAACAAAAAAAGTACTATTTCTGTAGCAGTAACTGCTTGTACATCTTTTCCAGTAAATTTATTAGCTTTAAAAACAGCAAGTTTATCCCAATCAGTCCAATAAACCCAATCCTCAAATGTAGTAATAGAAAATGGATGCCTTAATATATCGGGAAAAAATAAGATAACTCTTCTACTTCTTCCATCATAATCACAAGATGAGATTGTATGTAACTTTGCATCTACCCAATACACCCGTTTCTTAACTAAATCTAGAGTTAAACCATTTGGCCATTTAAGTTGATACGATACTATTGTTTGACGATGAGAACCATCCATACCAGCTCGTTCAATTTTTGGGTCATATCCCCAATCAGTCCAAAACATCCATCCCTCGATTGGATTTAAAGCAATAGCTCGTGGTTTTTCTAATTTATCTTTAATTAGAACTTTTCTCATTTGACCTTCAAAATTTGCTAATTCTATTGTGTTTTTTCCAGTGTCCGTCCAATATATATGATTATAAATCCAATCTACTGCTAAACCATCCGTTGTTGTAGTATCATTATTTATTACAATGGTACGTTCACTCCCTTCGTCAATTGGGGCTTTGTAAATCTTTTGATCAGTTACGTCACTCCAAAATATCATCCCAGTCCTAAAGACAAAATCTAAAGCTGTTGCTGAAGATGTTTCATTGACAATAGTCGTCATTTCATAGTGATCCAAAGATATTTTACGAATATCGCGCCGACGTGCAAATAATAATGAAGCATGGCCCTCAATAGCTTTGCATCTTGTTAAATCTAGAGGATCTCGCATGTACCCATGTTGACATTCACATTTAAATGAACCTCCTTTATCATTTATGCACAATTGTGAACAACTTCCCGGTATTTCACATTCGTTTATGTCTATAAAATACAATTGCCAGCAATCTAATTGTCCAAGATGTTAACCTCACCTTTACAAGTTCTGTTATCAACAAGTTTATATCCATGATTGCAATCACAGTAGTAACTAGCTGGAGTATCAACACATATTTGAGAGCACCCTCCATTATTTTTCTCACATTCATTTATTCCACAACGATCTTTAGGTTCATCTTCGCCTTTTGGGCAATCCTGCTTGCCATCACAAACTTGAAAAAGCGAAATGCAGCTTCCTCCTCCACAATCAAACTGTGTTTTTTTATCACATTTTTGAATTATTATGCCTGAAATATGTAATTAATGTAGGTAAGTGGATTAGTATCTTGTGTATTAATTACCACAATCAATTTCATCACTACCGTCTCTACAATCAATATGACCATTACAATTTAAACGTCCAGCAATGCAACTACGATCTTTACATTGAAACTGATCAGGTCTACAAGTTATATTTTGACAATGAGCGCTCGATTCATCATCACCACCAGGACAATCTTTTGTACCATCGCATAACCAAGCATGATGAATACAAGTTAGATGATCGTTACATTCAAATTCTTGAGCGAGACAAAACGATTTAGTTTCAGTAGGTTTCGGACAACCCTTAAAATAATAATACAGTCATAATCTATTGGTTGCTCCAATTTTGGTCATTTGACAAACATAAAATCTATTTAAATACTTATCTTTTGGATTTAAATAGTGTATTTTTATATTTCTATTTATATAATTATATACATTTCTATAACACTTACAGTTAATAGTAAAATGTTTTAGAATTGTTTAAGGTGTTAGAACAAATTTATGGGGACAATAAATGTAAGTGTTATCGAAACATATAGAATTATATAAACAATAATATAAAAATACACCATTTAAACCCAAAAGATAAGTATTTCAATTATATGTAATAATGGTGAAAGTTTATATTTTCATAAAATCTATTTTCTCATAAATCTTGTCCAAAATTTGTTTCGTTAAATTTACACCATTTATTTTTAAATCAATAGCTTTGATCGATCATTAACATTTTTTTGTTCGAAACATATATTTAGAAAATAGGTGCAGGCATACTTAAATTTAATATTATAATGTACCTGTTCATCTTTACCACCAGAACAATCGTGATCACCATCACATCTCCAACGCGATGAAATGCAGTATCTTTCGGTACACTGAAATTCTTTATCTGGTTCACATGTAATTGCGGGACAATTTTCTTCATCTGAATTATCACCACAGTCGTTATCGGCGTCACAGATCCACCGCTTTTGTATACATTTACCATTACCGCAAGTAAACTCATCAGATCTACACGTTTCATCTAAAATTCATCATTAAATAAATGTTTATTAACATATTTAAAGGCAAATGCAAATGTTAAGCTAGGAATTGATTACTATTATTACATGAATCTCAGTTAAATGCACAAATTCTTGGTTTACTGGTTAGAAAAATGTCATTTTTTTTTAATTACCTACCTTGTGGGATTTTACTACATGTATATTTTAATCAATTGATAAAAATAGATATAAAGTACATTTCTAATGGCTATATATATAGATATACAGTTAAAACTAAGAAAAATAGGAAATCAAATTTTAATGTTGAGCTGTTGCTTATCAGGTGTTGTTTACATTGACAACTTTATTGAAGGATGGTCATGATACCCTTTGAGGACTGCTTAATCATAAATAAATGTGATTTCCAAAAAAGATGAGTTCAGTGCTAAAAATTGCATGATTGTATCATTTTGGAGCGAGTATCATACATCTGCATCCAACAACTTATGTAGTGCGATATCGGCATTTTTGTAAAGTTGAAAGTACCTGTAGATATCATTGTGTATGAGTAATGTATCAGTAATTAAAATGTTTTGCGTGTGTGGCAGCACCTGCCAGGTTAAATACGAATTTAAAAAGTACCGCAAACTCATTTATGAAGAAAAACCGATTAAAATTTTTAGCGCTTTTGATTGTTTTTGTCTTTAATAACCGACATT